>JADRCD010179852.1:0-10180 GCA_019843815.1 Montemys delectorum
GAAAATGTTAAGGTTGATTTTTGAAAAATACTGCCTAAAAAAAAGTTTATTATTTCCTCAAAATAGCCCCAATGAACAATATGAAAAGGAAATTTACAAGCATTAATATTTATATTAGCATCCAAAAATTAAGTATTCAGGAATAAATCTAGCCAAGGATGTGAAAAACTTTTATACTCAAAACTGAAAACTATGAAGCCCATGAGATGACTCTGTATAGCCAGGTGTAGGTGCACGCCTTTAATCCCAGCTCTCAGGAGGCAGAGGCAGGCTGATCTCTGAGTTCCAGGCCAGCCTGGTCTACAGAGTGAGTTCCAGCACACGGAGAAACCCTGTCTCAAAAACCCAAAACAAAAATCAAAATTGGCGGGTAGAGTGAGAGAAGAAAGATGGTTCTGTGCTTAAAGCACTTATTACACAAGCCTCAGGACCTGAGTTCAACCTCCAGAACCCATGTGAAGATAGACAGAGAACTGAATCTATGAAATTGTCTTTTGATCCTTACAAATGCTCAAGAATACTCCTGCATCCACTATACATATAATAATAAATTTTAAAAAACATGGTGAAAGAAATGTAGAAGTCCTAAATAAATGCAAAGGCATCCCATGTTCATGGTTGGGAAGGTGTAACACTATTACATTAGTGGTACCAAAACAATTTGTAAATTGACCACACTCTTTACCAATACTGATAGCTTTCTCACAGAAAAATTAAATTCAGTGTAATAGCAGCAAGCTCTGAATGGCTAAATCTAACTTTAAACAAAATTTAAGTTAGAGAACTAACGTTTCCCACCTCTGAAAGTTACTCCAGGTGGGGAAGAGCTAATCCAGCTGTCCCTAGCACTTGCTGCTCTTGCAGACCAGAGTTCTGTCATCAGCACTCAACTTGGGAGGCTGACAACTACACCACATGTGTGGTCAGGTTTGTTGGTTGGTTGGTTGGTTTTTGACAGGGGTATCAAAACGATTCAGTGGGGAAAGATTTTCTTTTCAATTTGTAGTGCTGGGAAAACTGAATATCCATATGCATACTACTGAACCTAGGTCCTTGCTGTATACCATATTAAAAAAACAAAACAAAACAAAACTCAAAGTAAATTTTTAAAAACCTGATCTTATGAATTCAAACTATATAGTTCTTAAGAAGAAAGCATAGGAAATTGCATGACATTGGATTTGGCTTCATTTCCATGAATGTGACAATTAAAACTCAGACAATAAGCGATAAAAGGTAAATGGACCATATCACGATGATCAACAGCTGTGCAGCCATCAATAGAATAACATACCTGAGTGGAGAAATGACATTATCTGATTAAGAATTTAAGTCTGGAACATACAAAGCCTTCTTGTAACTCAACAACAATAACTACAGTAACATTTAAAAAATAAGTAACCCAACGTTAGGGACTGAGAGGCTGGAGAGCCAGGGAGCTGGCTGGGATTGAGAGTGCACTCTCTTGCAGAGGACACAAGTTTAGTTCCCAGCATCCTATGAGCAGTCACAACTGCTGACAACTCCAGCTCCACAGGAGCCAGTATTCTCTTCTGGACTCTAGTCACCTGCACTCACACATGTGCAATTAAAGGAAAACCTTTAAAGGAGAAAAGAAAGTTTGTCTTAGAATAGGTGAAACTTAAATGGACCTTTCTCTAGAAAAGAATGTGGTGAAAACTCAGCAAACAAAAAGAATTGGGACATAGTCTTTGGCTAGACAAAAGAAAAAAAGAAAAAGAAAACTACAGTGAGATACCTCTAGCCTCATGTGAACTTGGTCGTGCACCCCAGAATCCATGTATTGAAGCCTAACCCCTCGTGTGAGGGTGTTTGGTGATAGGGCCTTTAAGGATGTGATAAATGAGGCCATGAAAACAGAATCCTGATGTAAAAATGCATTTTCCATGTAAGGACAGAGACAGAGAAACATGGAGCATATTTCTTTGTGCCTAAACAGAAGAGGGGACATAGCAAGATGGTGGTCAGATGCAAGTCAGGAGAGGGTTCACCAGAAATCAGCTCTGGTTGATTGGGGCATAGGAAGATGCTGAGGATCAAGCCCCAAGGCCCTGTGCACTCTAGACAATGGCTTGCTAGTAAGTTCTCTTCCCACCGTTGATTCAAGATGGAGCCCAGACCAGCCTAGGACATACGTTCTATATATATAGAGAGAGAACATGCTGGCCTCAAACGTGACCTGTTTTCTCTCTGTCTCCTACGTGCTGGGATAACAGGTGTGAGCCACCCACCACACGGAGTGTTCTAGTTTGTTTCTCTGTTGTGGTGATACAACGTTGGCCAAGACCAACTCAGCAGAGGAAGAATTTATTTCATCTTACAACTCCCAGGTCATAGTTCATCACTTAGTGACATCAGGACACCATTTCAAGGCAGGAACTGAAGCAGAAGCCATAAAGGCTTGCTTTCATAGACTCTCCTACATCTATCACTAATGAAGAGAATGCTCACACAGACTTGCCCGTACGTGGGCCCTGATGGAGGAAGCTCTCAGTTAAGATTCCCTCTTCCCACACTACACCAGTGTGTGTCACATTGACAGAAAACCAGAATGCCTTTTCTACTGGCCATCTTGTTCTTCAGCATCTAGCCTCTAGAATTTAATGGTTTATTTATTAATGGTTTAATGGTTAATTTAATAGAATTTCTGTGGTTTAAGCTAATCTGTTGTGTCCCATCTTGTTATGGTCCAAGATGATTATAAAAGTATGAAACTTTCTGAAAATGTTGGTGAGGATGCAGACAAATTGGAATCTTCTTGCATCGCTAGTGGAAATGTAAAAAGCTGAGTTCAGCATTTTTCTCAAAATGTTAAGATATAGAATTACTGTCTGACCTAGCTATAGTACTCCTAGATGTCTACCCAGAGGTATTCTGTATGTAAATATGCACGCCCATGTATCTTTGGGTATACATGTGTACATGTTTGTGTGCGCAAGCAGGTGTTCATAAGTGTGTCCCATTCATGTCATGGTCTGGACAACTTGAGTTGTTATTCCTTAGGCACTGTATGCCTTTTTTCTTTCTTAAAAAGATTTATTTATTTATTACATATAAGTACACTGTAGACACACCAGAAGAGGGCATCTGATCCCATTACAGATGGTTGTGAGCCACCGTGTGGTTGCTGGGATTTGAACTCAGGACCTCTGGAAGAGCAGTCAGCGCTCTCAACCGCTGAGCCGTCTCTCCAGGTCTTGCTCCAGCCCTGCTCACTGTCTGCCTTTTTCCAATGCAGGCTCTTTGACTAGCCTTGAACTTCTGTAGAATACACCAGGCTGGTTCCATTCTAAGTCCCAGAGATCTGCCTTCATCCATCCCCCTCCTCCCCCCCCGCTGCTGGGATTACAAGCGTGTGCTATGGCTTGATTTCGTTTTTTTTGTTTGTTTGTTTGTTTTTTTAATGTGGGTTCGGGGATTGAACTTACACTCTCATGCTTCTCAGCAAGCACCTTGCCAACAAGCTTTCTGCTCAGCCATTTCTGGAATTCCAAAACACATTTTTCCATCATATTGGTCTGATGAAAGTAACATGGGAATACAATGAATAACCTTGAGGGTCAGAAGGGGATTAAAAGTTCCTGGTTAGTAGGTAAGTGCGGACCATGCTAATGGAGCCTGGGATAGGATAGTGTGGGGATTGTATACCATTGTCTATGCAATGCCAATGGATTACATAGTGTTTAACATGGTCATCTACATGATACTGTTTTAACAGAAACATAAAAAGGCCTTTACTAGGAAGGTCTTTATGTATCAGTGGGAAAAAAAATCTTTAGGTATTAGCCACTGATAAATTCGAAGCTTGTAAAATCTCATTTTTGCTTGAAAACTCAAGTTTTACCATTGACAATACTCAATAACTTTTCTTGATGTTAATGACCAGTCAGGGCAACATCTCACAGATAATGAAGCCTGAAGAATACAATCATTGCTCACTTTGATTAAGACAGTGCTGTGGCAGGTAAGGTAGCTCAGCAAATAAAGGCACTTGCCACCAGCCTGATGGCCTGAGTCTTATCCCTAGGACCCACTTAGTGAAAAGAAAGAACTGACTTGTGACCTCTGGCCTTTCCCTGTGGACTTCAGCATGCATGTGGAAGCACACATACACACATGATACTTAGTACCTTTTAAAAATAGCGCTCCATGAGAAAGCTGCTGATTTATCTCACAGCTTATTCGTGAGTGTTTTACCACAAGACATCTGTTTTTAAATAGACCACAAAAGCGTTGTTTCTATTTCATTTCTTTAGATTGTGGTTCAACAAAAAACAAATACAAAAAAAAAATCAAGAAAGTTCATTGTCTCAACTGTTCATGTGTCGGTAGGTATGCACCCCCATGCATACACGTGTAAAGGACAGAGGTCAGTATTGACTGCCCTCTCTGTCACTCTCCACCTTTCCTAGTTTGGCCACATTGTCTGGTCAGCAGACACCCCGGATTTGCCTGGTGTCCCAATCCCTGAAGCGCTGGGGTTGTAGATATATGTGCTGTACTGCCTGAGCCATTTCAAATTAATTTTCAAGTTAACTTTTCCATTCAAATCAAGAACATCCAAAAGTGCAGGCACTTTTTTTTTTTTTCTCATTGCAAGCACACAGTAGGAAAGAATACAGTCATTAATAAACTTTGAGCATAGCCTTGGCTTGTGTCAATACACCATTACTTTTTGCCCTGCTATGTTGAGGCAGTTTGGGGGTGCTGGCTTTGGGAAGGTTTCCCCATACCCACAGGAGCCTGCACTTTGAAAACTGCTGATGTGGCTCACTGTCTTAGGAAGGTCTTGGCAAGGTAGAGGCGGAAGACTTGTGAATCCAAGTGGAAGAAGAAGAAGGCCTGAGCTTGAACAATGGGTTGACATAGAAACAAAGAGCCAGGCAGCAGCTACTTCAGAGGGAGACTGGTTTAGGAGGTGTGACTTTAAGAAGGTGAGCTTGTTGGTTTCACCATGTTGGATTTTCTCTCACATTTCCATCTGCCGTTTTAATCTAGTTAATCACGTTGAGGTTTTTCCAGTTTTATAATACTGGCAAAAACCTAATCTCAGCTAAGCTGGTGATTAACCTGCAAGAGTAAATGAGCTGTTCTTCCTATGTTCTTGGAGTTTAGTGAATTTGTGACATTGTTCTGAGTGGCCCTATGTGTGACCTATGTATCATTCCTCTGTCTACCGTGTCAATAGTTACGGCCAGCTTTGTACTATTCAGGCAGCCAGTAAAGAAAGATCAGTACGGATTTCTTTATGTTCTTGGGGTTTTCTTTTTCTTCTTTCCACATGTGTATATGCGTACACAGGCACATAAAGGATGGAAGTTGAAGTGGGGACTATTCCTCAACTACTCTCTACCCTACTCGTTATGGCAGAGGTTTTTTAGTCAAACCTAGAATCACGGATATGGCTGATACTGCTAGGCAGGATCTTCTGTGTCCACCTCTGAAGCTGGAAGGGCAGGCAGCTTCCACGTCCACGAGCATTCACATGAGTTCTCGTGATTACAAGAGTCCAGCCCTCTTGTTTTGGGTGACCTACACTGATACTTCATTTTGAAGACTTTTTTCCTCTTCCCAAACAGCAGTTCAAAGGCTTCACCTTCAGAAGGTGCACCACTCACAGGAAGCTGCAGCTACATGCCCCATTCCTTCCCAAAGTTGGAGCATCCGTCTTATGAACTGCTGAAGGAAAATGGCTATACCCAACAAGTGTACAACAAGTATCGTCGAAGGTGCTTAAGTGGTGAGCTGCCCGTGCTGTGCCTCGCTGCGCTGCTGTTACAGGAGAGTCTAAACACACTAGTGAATGAATTTAGTACATTCTTCTTGTTACCACTGACAAGTAGTTATAACTTGAACAGTGTGTCATGGATTTGGGAGAATCTCGGTTATGGTTTTAGTGGGAGGTTTTTGTTTGTTTGTTTGTTTTGATTTTTATTGTTTTCATTGTGAGATATATGAAATGCTTGTTCTCTTAGCATCTGA
Source organism: Montemys delectorum (assembly GCA_019843815.1). Lineage (NCBI taxonomy): Eukaryota > Metazoa > Chordata > Mammalia > Rodentia > Muridae > Montemys > Montemys delectorum. Next base: position 6,004 of record JADRCD010179852.1, read on the forward strand.
AGGCATGTTTAATTTTAAGATGTTTTATTAACTCTTCCCAGAGAGAAAACGCTTGGGAATTGGACAGTCACAGGAAATGAATACCCTCTTTCGTTTCTGGTCCTTCTTCCTCAGAGACCACTTTAATACGAAAATGTATGAGGAATTTAGACAACTTGCCTGGGAAGATGCAAAACAGAATTACAGGTCAAACATTTCCTAATGCTTTTTTTTTTTTTTAATCACAATTTCAAGTAGTCTGAAATTGTTTGAGCTTTGAAAATAACCACAATGTAACTGGAATGAGGACTGTATTTGCTTTCTGTTGCTAAATAATAGACAACTCCTAAACTCAAAACAAACATTCGCTATCTCCTAAAGAGGGGTTGGCCGCTGGGACCCATCTCACTAGGTAGCCCCAGCCCGAGGCCCCTCATAAGATTTCATTCAAGGTATTTCCATGGCTAGCCTTTCTGTGGGATCTGCTCAGGCTTCTCCCCTTGGCCACAGGGTATCATTTCCTGGCTGCCTCTCCATAGATGATTTTTCAGTGTAGCTACTCGCAGAGAGTGATCCAAGAAAGAATAGCCGCTTCCAAGGCAGAAGCCTCAGTATCTTGAATAACCTTTCCTTAGAAATGACAGCATCCCTTCTACCATTTGGTATTGTTCATACAAACTGGCCCAGGTACAGTGAAAGAGAGACCTACATGAGATTGTGGATAACAGGAGATAGGGTCAGTAGGGATTTGGTCTAGCACTGAGCTGAATGTTCTCCCCTGGCTAGAGAAATGTCTCCGCGAAGAACACTTCAGTTCCCAGTACTCACATCAAGTGGCTCACAAATGTAACTCCAGTCCTAGAGGATCTGATGCTCTCGGGCCTCCAAGAGTGCTTAAACACACAGGGTGTACATACAGCCAAGCAGGCGCACACACACACACACACCTCTAAATAAGAGAAATGTTAAAGCCATTCCCTTACGCTCTCATCTTTGTGGACTTTTCTACAGATGCATGTGTAGCCCCGGATTCATGCATGTTGAGAGCCAATGCAGATTTAAGATTTCTTGAGGTGAGGGAAAGCAAGACTTCTCATGCTGAGCGTCCCATCCATTCTCAGTGTGCTCCTTTGTTCTCAGTGGCTCTGCCCCTGAGTGCTGGAGTCCCTCTTGTTTTTTGACCCACAGTCATATACTTGTTCCAGGTACTCTAGCGGTTATAAGAAAATACAGGGACATACTTTTTTTTTGATTTGTAAAGTGAGTTTATAGTACTCTTGTCAACAGACCTGCTAGGAATGTACTTCATAACCATCAGGAGCCATCCACTTAAGCTTACAACATCATAGGTTGAGAGGTAAAAATGTGGACTTTTCCAGATGGAAGATTGTATTCAAGAAGCAAACACACCATTTACACTTTGCTTTAAGAAAAATCTAAAACACTTCCATGTCCCTGGACCTTTTCACTACTTCTTAGGAAATAACCCTGTCCTGCCCTCATCGGCATGAGAGTTAGAAATGTGTGTACCCTTCCATCGTTCATGAAGCTGAGGCAGAAGGGGGCCAAGTTCAGGACCAGCTAAGACTGCATGCTGAGTTCTAGGGTAGCCTTGGGTATAGAGTGAGATGCTGTCTTAGAAAACAAAACACAGAAAGATCTACTGAACTGACCTCTTGTGGTGTGTGCTGTGTTCGCTTGTACGATACATAACTACAAGGTGCTTGAATTATTCTAGCAAAGCCATAGTTTTATCCCTTTTTCTTTCCTTTCCACAGGTATGGGTTAGAATGTCTGTTCAGGTTTTATAGTTATGGACTGGAAAAAAATTTCATACAAGAAATTTTTAAGGATTTTCAAGAAGAAACCAAAAAAGACTACGAATCTGGTAAAACAAATACCCTCTTTGGAAATTGTAGACTTGAATTGGTCAATAAATTAGAAAGGAAAGTTGGCAAGATGGCTCAGTGGGTAAAGGCACTTGCCGTCAAACCTGGCAACCTCCTTGTAACCCTACACAGTGCAAGGAAAGAGCCTACTTTGAATCTTCCCGCATGTGCATCTTTGCCTGCACATACTTGCATGTCCACACATGTGTGCACACACACAAATACACACACACACACACACACACACAAATAAACATGTAATTTAAAAATTAAGAAAGGAATTGGCGGGCCAGTGAGATGGCTCAGTGGGTAAGAACACTGACTAAGCCGGGCGGTAGTGGCGTACACCTTTAATCCCAGCACTTGGGAGGGAGAGGCAGGCAGATTTCTGAGTTTGAGGCCAGCCTGGTCTACAGAATGAGTTCCAGGACAGCCAGGGCTACACAGAGAAACCCTGTCTCGAAAACTACTCTTCCGAAGGTCCTGAGTTCAAATCCCAGCAACTACATGGTGGCTCACAACCACCGGTGATGAGATCTAACACTCTCTTCTGGTACATCTGAAGACAGCTACAGTGTACTTATTTATAATAATAAATAAATCTTTTTTAAAAAAAGAAAGGAATTGGCAGATTTTTGTCTTTAGGACAAATCATTTAAGACAGCTCACTGTCATAGTTCTTGATGAGGGTGGGACACTATGCAGTGAGAAGGCTCCTCCTGTGAGGTGTCTTTACCTTACAGAGGTATGTGTCAACATTAACTTCTCAATAAACATGGCTGCTCATTGGTGTTCCTTCTCACAAGCATAATAAGGTTGCTTGGCAAGGCAAAATTATACCATGAGGAGCGTGGGCTATGGGCCAGATCCCTAGGCCTCAGTCCCTTTCCCTTTCTCAATCCCCATGTGAGTTAGGCCAGTTCCTCCACCTCGCCATCTCCAGTGTTCCCATCTGTAATGTAGACAGGAGGAACTATCCCACCAGGCTAGGTACATATGATTCAGATTGTTTGATATTTGATAAAAACTTAAGTAGTACCTGTTATATAACAAACGATCAGTACATAGTACCCGCCACCATTGCTAATTCATTGCATGTGGTTTATTGCTGGTGAGATCATATGCATAATAGGTTTGTTAGTTCCGTATAACATATAGTCTTTTGTTCTTAAGGCCAGCTATATGGACTGGAAAAATTTTGGGCCTATCTGAAGTATTCTCAATCTGAGACTTTGTCTGTCGACCCGAAACTTCAGGAATACCTCTGCAGTTTTAAGAAGTTAGAAGACTTCCGTGTTGATGTAAGTCTTAATTTCGTTTCTCTATTGTGTTTATTGTTTGTATTACTTTGTAACTTAATAGATTTTCATAATGCTAATCTTAAATTTGGGAGCGTCATTTTGAACTTTTGACTTTGAACTTTGAAAACAGACACAAAAAATAGATAAGAAAATTAACATATACTTTCTTCATTTAGATTTCCAAAAATCGGGGGATAGAGAGAGAGCACAGTTGGTAAAGAACTTGCCAAACCTACATCATGTATCCCTAGCATCCCCGTGAAAGCTGAGCACAATCGGGTGTGCATCTGTGACCCTGGCACTGGGGAGAAAGCACGGGAGCAGAGACAGCTGCATTCTTGATGCTCAGTGGCCAGCCAGCCTACCCCAATCCATGAGCTTCAGGGTTAGTGAGAGACCCTATCTCCAAAGATAGGGTGGAGGCTGACAGAGGAAAACTTCTGACATCAACTTGTCTCACACAGACACATGCACACTCAATGAACACACACACACAGGATTTCCCAGATGGGGACATATCACATAATAGTACAGTTGCCAGTGCATTTGAGTTTTGATGCACAGTCACACCTACATGGTTTTTAGATTGATGAGATGTACTAGTACTGGGACACCTTGTCACTTGGTTTTGTCGAGTTTAGCTTTGGATTGTTTTCTATGCTAAGAGTTGAGCCGAGGGCATGCTTGTACATGTTGAGCAAGTGTTCACTACCAAGCTGTATCCTCACCCAAACTTTTACCTTTTCTTTCAAAGATTATTTTATTTGAGCATGTGCGTGTATATGTATGGTGACAACCCACAGAATCCAGAAGAGGGCTTTGGATCCCCTGGGCCTGGAGTTACAGCGGGTGTGAGCCACCTGATGTGGGTGCTGGGAACCTCAACTCTGGTCCTCTGCAAGAATAGATAGTTCTTTTATCTGCTGGAGAGAGTCTTCCTCATTTTCCCCTTCTCTTTCCTCCCCCTCCTCCCTATCCTCTTCTTCCTCCTCCTCTTCTTTTTTTTTT
>JADRCD010179858.1:0-11937 GCA_019843815.1 Montemys delectorum
TGGATACTGGGAATTAAACTCCACTTTTACAAGAGCAGGAAGTGCCCTTAGCTGTTAGGCCTCCCTACCCATCCCCAATCCTTTAGCCCCTTCTTTATAGTAGTTCTTGCTCTTCTCTGAAGGTCTAGATTTGGTTGGACTGGGCCATACTTTAGAAGGGGTGGATGCAGGGGTGGAAGGTATCCTAGCTTGGTTGGTTTGTCTCTTTCTTGCCATTCAGGTCTCCATCTCCCTGTGATCTTAATCTAATCTTACTGCCCTTTAAAAAAAAATTGCTCCAATCATTTTTGAATACTGAATATAATCACCAATGATGATATTTTGAAGTTTCTGTCAACCTGGGTAAAGCATACATTCTTATGCCCTGCATATAATAAATGGAAAGGAAATTTTAAAACCTTTTTCAAGAATTATCCCATGTTGCCAGCTTGATTTTTTTTTTTTTAGATTTAATCTACAAAGAAACACCTGTATATACACACAAACACACAAGCTCTTTAGAACTTTTTACTCTAGAGTATAAATGGTTCTCAAACACTCTTACAAACAATATTAGATTATTTAAGGACTGAATATTTTATAGAAAATAATACATTTATTACAAAGATTTTTTAAAGTTAGACACTTATGAACTCTTTCATCTTGAGTGTTTTTTCAGCAGAGGGCAGCAGCAGGTGGTATGTGTATATGTGTGTGGGGAAGCGGAGAAATTTTAGAATATTTCTGTATCTCTTTCATAGTCAAGAGCCATAATGATTGTGGGAGCTTCAGAACTCCATTTGCAGAGATAGCATATCTGTTAGAATTGTGTCCAATTGTTACACTTGTACAGAACAGGACTCAATAAACTGGGCACAGGGAAAAGCTGCTTCCTTACCTCCAATCAGAACAGCCTCATAGCTATGCTAAAATGGATTGGTATTAATGGGTAAATAGAGCAGAGAGTGATCAAAATGAGCAATATGAATTGACTGTGGTTTTACTAGTTATATCTCAGGATTTGAGGTAAATATGTAATTGTGGTTTCTGGAATATCTTATCGTTTCCCATTAATGGCAGTTTGCTCAAATGCCTCATGGTTATATGGAAGCCATGACTCTGACTGAACTCTCAAGGTGATAAATTGATGGTAGACTGAGGGCCATTGTCTTTTGTCTTGTTTTGTGGCTACTTCAATGTTTCTCACACAACTCTTCTGTTTATTCTCAAGTTCCTTTGCTACCAAAGAGAATTAGCTCTTGAGAAGCAGGTGGATTTGTCTGTGTTGCTATGAGCACAGTAATTTGAAGATCAATTGCTTCCACCTTTCTGAACTTAGGATATTTAGCCAAAAAGTCATAAAGTTTGATTTAGAAAGGGCAATAAAATCCTGGGATTGTTGATCATGAGCGCATACTTCAAGCCAAGACCCCAATAATGGGTCCAGCAGATTGATTCTAGGAATGTCTTTGTTTTCTCCACATAATGAAGTTTTTTAAGCAGAGTTTCTTGAAAATAATTCCATGGAAGAGAGTATAGAGCTCATTGTGCCCAACAAGGAGAAAGAAATACAGGCTTCCTTCCTTGGTATAGCAGTGGCAGATTCTTTTTCATAATTTGCAAACTCTTTTCTTACTGTCATTCCACTTTTGCCAGGAGATCCCTGAGGCCTTTGTTGGAACTCAAACTTGCTTTTTTCTTGCCCAAGGTCTCTTCCAGAAAATTACTCTGGGAAATCGCCTGGTGAACCATCCCCTGTTTTCCCACAACGATCAAGCAATCCTTACTTGGTCTTGCAAATGGGAGCTATGCTTCTGGAAACTTCTGGATGATGACCATGATGTAGCTGCAGGAGTGTTTGTGACTTGCCCTAGTACACATGCTTCCTACAGTGCAAAAGCTGGTGATATGGTAGCATACTCAGTTCTTTCACAAGGGTGTTTGGGGATCAAGTGTCTTTTGCTAAGTGAAACTTTAAAGATCAGCCTGAACTTCTTAAACTTCTCTGAAATGACTTTTGTTTCAACATTTTGTCTGTTTTTCATTTAGAAGTGACAATGAAGGATGTGAGAATTCTGTATTTCAAAAAGGGCATGGTTTTTTTTCTTTCTTTCTTTTTTTTTTTTTTTTAAATGTCTGTAACTCAGAGCCCTGTGATCATCCCAGAGGGAAAGGGAACAGGTTGGCAACAGTACATGCATTATAGAAAACATTAGTCCAGGGGCACTAATTCAGTGGCCATTCTCACAGCCCCCAGATGAGGCTCCACCCCCAGGCACCTTAGCACACTCATGATCTTAGGATCAGGGATGAGGAGAATACTTCATCTGTTTCAATACCACCAGGAATAACTGGGACCAGCAGGATCCAGGGACTCAGGAAACCCACCCAACCAGTGGCTCAGGTTCCTTCCAGTCTGCCCTGTCTACCTTGAGCTAGAATTCTGCAGCCAGTTCCAAAGCCAGCCGAGCTTGATCACACCAGGATCTCAGGGTCACAGAGGCAGGTTGATACCCAGGAACACTGACACTCCCAAAATCTCAGGATCCCAGGATTCGGGAATCACAGGTTCACAAAGACAGCTGGACTCTGAGGAGTTTTGACTCAACCAGGATTACAGGAAGGGCAGGCTCCAGTCAGATATAGCTAGGGCAGGGAGCAATAGAAATGGTGGGAGGCAAGCTTAAGAGCAGAAGCAATAGAAACCAAGGTTACTTGGCATGATCAGAACCCAATTCTGCCACCATAGCAAGTCCTGAATACACCATCAAACTAGAAAAGCAAGATTCGGATCTAAAGTCACTTCTCATGAAGATGATGGAAGACATTAAGAAAAACATAAATAACTCCCTTAAAGGAATACAGGAGAACACAGGTAAACAGGTAAGGGTAGAAGCCCTTAAAGAGGAAACTCTAAAATCCCTTAAAGAATTAGAGGAAAACACAATCAAACAGGTGAAGGAAATGAACAAAACCATCCAAGATCTAAAAATGAAAATAGAAACAATAAAGAAATCAAAAAGGGAGACAACCCTAGAGTTAGAAAACCTAGGGAAGAAATCAGGAGTTAAAGATGCAAGTGTAACCAACAGAATACAAGAGATAGAAGAGAGAATCTCAAGTGGAGAAGATACCATAGAAAACATTGACACAATCAAAGAAACAATCAAAGAAAATGCAAAATGCTCCTAACACAAAACATCCAGGAAATCCAGGACACAATGGGAAGACCAAACCTAAGGGTAATAGGTATAGAAGAGAACAAATATTCCCAATTTAAAGGGCCAGTAAATATCTTCAACAAAGTTATAGAAGAAAACTTCCCTAACCTAAAGAAAGAGATGCCCATGAATATACAAGAAGCCTACAGAACTCCAAATAGACTGGACCAGAAAAGAAATTTCTCCCATCACATAATAATCAAAACACCAAATGCACTAAACAAAGAAAGAATTTTAAAAGCAGTAAGGGAAAAAGGTCAAGTAACATATAAAGGCAGGCCTATCAGAATTACACCAGAATTTTCACCAGAGACTATGAAAGCCAGAAGATCCTGGGCAGATGTCATACAGACACTAATAGAACATAAATGCCAGCCCAGATAATTATACCCACAAAAACTCTCAATTGCCATACAAGAAGAAAACAAGATATTCCACAACAAAACCAATTTACACTTTATGTATCAACAAATCCAGCCCTACAAAGGATAATAGATGGAAAACACCAGTGCAGAGGGAAACTACACCCTAGAAAAAGCAAGAAAGTAATCTTTCAACAAACCCAAAAGGAAAGAGGCACACAAACATAATTTCACCTCTAACAACAAAAATAACAGGAAGTAACAATCACTTTTCCTTAACATTTGTTCACATCAATGGACTGAATTACCCAATAAAAAGACATAGACTAATAAGACTAGATATGTAAACAGGTCCCAACATTTTGCTGCATACAGAGAATGCACCTTAGTGACAAAGACTGGCACTACCTCAGAGGAAGAGGTTGCAATAAAATTCTCCAAGCAAATTGTCCCAAGAAACAAGCTGGAGTAGCCATTCTACTATCAAATAAAATCTACTTTCAACCTAAAGTTATCAAAAAAAGATAAGGAAAGACACTTCATACACTTCAAACGTAAAAAAACTACCAAATGAACTCTCAATTCTGAACATCTATGCTTCAAATGCAGCGACATCCACACTCATAAAAGAAACTTTCCTAAAGCTCAAAGCACACATCACACCCCACACAATAATAGTGGGAGACTTTAACACCCTACTCTCTGCAATGTGCCGATCATACAAACAAGAACTAAGCAGAGACAAAGTTAAACACAGAATTTATGAACCAAATGAATATAAGAAATATTTATAGAACATTTCATCCTAAAGCAAAAGAATATACATTCTTCTCAATACCTCATGGTGCCTTCTCCAAAATTGACCATATAATTGGCCACAAAAACAAGCCTCAACAGATATAAGAATATTGAAATAACCCCATGTACCCTATCAGATCACCATGGATTAAGGCTGGTCTTAAATTCCAACAAAACCTATGGAAAACACACATTCACCTGGAAACTGAACTACTCTCTATTCAATGGTAACTTGGTCAATGACGAAAGGAAGAAATGAAAGAAAGAAAGAAAGAAAGAAAGAAAGAAAGAAAGAAAGAAAGAGAAAGAAAGAGAGAAAGAAGGAAAAGCAAGCAAGAAAGGGGTTAAAGACTTTAGAATTTAATGAAAATGGAGACACATCATACCAGACTTATAGGATACAATGAAAGCAGTGCTAAGAGGAAAACTCATAGTTCTAAGTGAAACTTAGAAGCAAAGAGAAATTGGAGAGAGCTTACACTAGCAGCTTGACAGCTCATCTGAAAGCTCTAGATCAAAAACAAGCAAATTCACCCAAGAGTAGTAGACAGGAGAAAAATAATCAAACTTAGGCCTGAAATCAACCGAGTGGAAACAAAGAAGTATACAAAGAATAAACAAAACCAGGAACTTGTTCTTTGAGAAAATCAACAAAAAAGATAAACCCTTAGGAAGACTAACTAGAGGGGTATCCTAATTAACAAAAGCTAATTAGAAAGTATCATAATTAACAAAATCTGAAATGAAAAGGGAGCCTAACAATAGAAACCGAGGAAATCGAAAAAAAAAAACCATCAGATCCTACTACAAAAGTATGTATTAAACTAAATGGGAAAATCTGGATGAAATGGACAGTTTTCTAGACACATACAAGGTGCCAAAGTTAAAACAGGATCAGATAAACCATCTAAACTGTCCCATAAACTCTAAAGAAATATAAACAGCCATTAATACTTTCCCAACCAAAATAGCCGAGGAGCAGATGGGATCAATGGAGAATTCTATCAAACCTTTAAATAAGACCAAATACCAATACTCTTCATACTATTCCACAAAATAGAAACAGAAGGTACACTACCCAATTCATTCTATAAAGCCACAATTACCCTTATACCTTTGTGTGGCTTACACAAAGTCCAAACAAAAAAATAGAACCTCAGACCAATCTCCCTTATGAAAATCAATGCAAAAATACTCAAATTCTTGCCAACTGAATCCAAGAGTACATCAAAACTATCATTTGCCATGGTCAACTAGGCTTCAGGGATGCAGGGATGGTTCAATATATGGAAATCCACCAATGTAATCCATTAAGTAAACAAACTTAAAGAAAAATGCCACCTGATCATTTAATTAGGTGCTTAAAAAGCATTTGACAAAATTCAGCATCCCTTTGTATTAAAGGTCTTGGAAAGATCAGGAATTCAGGCCCCAACCTAATCATAGTAAAAACAATATAAAGCAAACCAGTAGCCAACATCAAACTGAATGGAAAGAAACTTGAAGCAATCCCACTAAAATCAGGGACTAGACAAGGCTGCTCACTCTCTCCCTGTCTATTCAACATAGTAGCTGAAGTTCTAAATAGGGCAATTAGAGAACAAAAGAAGGTCAAAGGGATAAAAATTGGAAAGGAAGAAGTCAAAGTATCAATGTTTGCAGATTATGTGATAGTATACTTAAATGATCCCAAAAATTCAACCAGAGAACTGCTAAAACTAATAAATATCTTCAGCAAACTGGCTGGATATAAAATTAACTCAAACAAATCAGGAGCGTTCGTCTACCCATAGGTAAACAGGCTGAGAAAGAAATTAGGGAAATAACACCCTTTATAATAGCCACAAATAATATTACATACCTTGTTGTGACTCTAACTAAGCAAGTGAAAAATTTATATGATAACTTCAAGTCTCTGAAGAAAGAAATCGAAGAAGATCTCAGAAGATGGAAAGTTCTCCCATGCTCATGGATTGGCAGGATTAATATAGTAAAAATGGCCACCTTGCTGAAAGCATTCTACAGATTCAATGTAATTTCCACCAAATTCCAAGTTAATTCTTCATAGAGTTGGAAAGAATGACTTGCAAATTCATTTGGATAAACAAAAAATGTAGACTATCGAAAACTGTTCTCAGCAATAAAGAACTTCTAATGGAATCACCATCCCTGACCTCAAGCTGTACTACAGAGCAATAGTGATAAAAACTGCATCCTATTGGTACAGAGACAGGCAGGAAAATCAATGGAATAGAATTAAAGACCCAGAAATGAACCCACACATATGATCACTTGATCTTTGACAAAGGAGCTAAAACCATCCAGTGGAAAAAAGACAGCATTTTTAATAAATGGTGGTTGTTCATCTGGTAGCCAGCATGTATAAAAAGGAAAATCAACCCATTCTTATCTCCTTGTACAAATCTCCAGTCCAAGTGAATCAAGGACCTCCACATAAAACCAGATATGGTAGAGTAGAAAGTGGGGAAGAGCCTTGAACCCATGGGAACAGGGGAAAATTTCCTGAACAGAACACCAGTGGCTTATGCTGTAAGATCAAGAAATGACAAATGGGACCTCATCAAATTGCAAAGCTTCTGTAAGGCAAAGGAAACTGTCAATAGGACAAAAACAGCAACCATCAGATTGGGAAAAGATCTTTATCAACCCTAGGTCCAATAGAGGTCTAATATCCAATTTTTACAAAGAACTTGAGAAGTTAAACTCCAGAGAAGAAAATAATCCTAGTAAAAAAGGGGTACAGAGCTAAGCAATGAATTTTCAACTGAGGAATATTGAATGGTTGAGAAGCCCCTAAAGAAATGTTCAACATCCTTAGTCATCATGGAAATGCAAATCAAAATAACCTTGAGATTCCACCTCACACCAGTCAGAATTGTAAAATCGAAAACTCAGGTGATAGCAGAGAACACTCCTCCATTGCCAGTGGGAATGTAAGCTGGTACAACCCCTCTGGAAATCAGTTTGGTGGTTCCTCAGAAAATTGGTCATAGTAATACCTGAGGACCTAGCTATACCACTCCTGGGCATATACCCAGAAGATGCTCCAACCTGTAATAAGGACACATGGTCAATTATGTTTTTTTTTTTTTTTTAATTTTTAGAGATTAGGATTCAATACTGACAATCAACTATCCTACAACTATTAGCATTACATCATAATATGCCATCAAGGCAACTTTTTTATACTGAAAAAATCAAAATAAAAACCGTTATTTGTAAATGAAATGTAACTCTTCAAGTGGAAATAAAAAATAAAATTTTGTCTATTTACTATTGAATACACATAAGATTTCAATTTTCGTTATACTGAGGGAGAAAAAGCTCTTTTGTGTTGGGAAAATAACGCTTCAAAAAATAATTAGTAGAAAACCCCACCAGTATAATGTTTTGTCCTTCCAATACCAGCAAATTTGGGGACATACTGAGGATGACATGAAAACATCCACAGGTGAAATGTACAAGTGTGTCTTGAAGAAATCATTCCTTGTGATTGGAAATGGGTTTGAAATGAGGTAAACTGATTGGAGGTTGTCACAGCTGCTTTCATGGATCATGCCAAGGGCATAGTTACCTCCCTCCCCATCCCCTACATTAGTAAAAAATAAAAATATATTTATAATGTGCAAGACAAATATGGATTGAACAAAAAATATTTCACATTTTGAGCTTAACAGCCTTATTTAATAATAGCCAAAAGCTGGAAAGAACCCAGATGTCCCTCAACAGAGGAATACATACAGAAAATTTGGTACTCTACACAGTAGAATACTACTCAGCTATTAAAAACAATGAATCATGAAATTCTTAGGCAAATGGATAGAACTAGAAAATATCATCCTGAGCCAACTAACTTAACAGCTAAGGAAAACACATTACTGATAAGTGGATATTAGCCCAAAAGCTCCAAATAACCATGGTACAAATTCACAGACATGAAGCTCAGTAAGAAGGAAGACCAAAATGTGGGTGCTTAGGTCCTTTTTAGAAGGAGAACAAAAATACTCTAATATGGATGTAAAGGGTAGAGCAGAGACTAAAGGAAATGCCACCCAGAGACTATCCCACCTGGCGATTCATCCCATATACAGTTACCAAACCCAGACACTATTGTGGATGCCCAGAAGTGCATGATGAATGGAGCCTGATATAGCTGGCTCCTGAGAGGCCCTGCCAGAGCATGACCAATACAGAGGGCAATATTAGTAGCCAACTGTTGAACTGAGAGCGGGGTCCCTAACAGGGACTGAAGGAGTTGAGGGGTTTGCAACCCCATGGGAAGAACAACATTATCAACCAACCAGATAGCCCTGAACTCCTAGAGACTAAGCCATTTACAAAAGAGTACACATGGCTCCAGCTGCATATGTAGCAGATGATGGCCCTGTCATGCACCAATGAAAGGAGAGTTCCTTGGTCCTTTGGTCCCCCAGTATGGGGGAATTGAGGGCTGGGAGGTGTGAGTGTGTGGATGGGTTGAGGAACACCCTCATAGAAGCACTGGGAGGGAAGATGTGATGGGGTATTTCCGGGAGATAGGGAAACTGGGAAAAGAGATAACATTTGAATTGTAAATAAAGAAAATTTCCTATAAAAAAAACCCAGAAAGACAACAATAAGAAAAAATAAAACAAACCACTAGTCTAGACTAGAAGATGATTAGGGGAACCAAACACCTCATAAGTTTTGAGGAGTTAGGATAATGTTGTCTTAACTACTTTTTCGTTGTAGTGATAAAACAACATAGCCAAAACAACTTGTCTAAGTAAGGGTTTATTTAGGCTTACAGTTCCAATGTCTAGAGTCCTTGAGTGTCTAGGGGAGTCATGGTAGCAGGAGAAAAAGCTGGGGCTCACATCTTAAATCTCAAGCCAAGAATAAATACTGAGAATGGTATGGCTTTGAAAACTCAATGACTGCCCTCAAGGACATGCTTCTTCCAGCATGGCCACGCTACTCAAAGAGTGTCGGCTTCTGGGAACAGGCATTCAAACATCTGAGCCTCGGGAGTACATTCTTACCAATCAGCAATAAGGATATTACATTCGTATTCCAGGAGATGAGACAAGGGGACAGGACCCAGGTGAGCGCTCCACTGCACCGAAGGAGACAGTGTGACAGCTTCCTTTGCTCCTGAGCCAGAGGGTCTGGCATGATGGGTCAGTGTTTCCGCACCTTGGTTACCTGTGAGAATCTAGAGTGTGGTTGCTCTCTGTGCTGAGAATCGAGGCCTCCTATCTCCAGAGTCTTTAAGCTCACTCTTCTGGGTATGGCCTGTGCACACACCACTAATATATTGTACATACTGGAAGGGGAGATACACTGATATATTGTGATACATGTATGTGTAGAATATGTGTATATGTGTGTGTGTGTGAGGAGGACTTTAGCTATCCTTCTTTATAATTCTCTACCTTATTCCCTTCAGACAGAGCATCTCTTCAGTGAACCCTGAACTAGCTGTTTTTCAGCTAGGCTGCGTGGCCAGCAAGCCCCAGTGTTCCTCCTGCCTTTGTTTGTCCCCCACCCCCACCCTCAGTGCTGGAATTACAGGCATTTCTGGCCATAAGTGGCTTTTATGTGGGTGATGAGGAGCACAACAATTATTTTTGACCTTGAGGTGATGGGCTTATTTCTGTACATATCAAATTGCCAATGTGATGGAAATGAGGATGAAGAACATTAATTTATACCATCTATGTGTGGGAAGCTATGTAAATAAGGGGATTCTAGAGACAAGGGTTTAACCAAGGAGATCAATATCATGCTTTAGGACAAAGTCCCACAGACCTTGGACACAAAAGATCTCCAAATCTGATTCCTTCTTTTTCTCAATAAGTTTCTTCTAGGAAATAACCACATCTATTTGATACCTTGCCTCATAAAGATTAGGATGTAGTGTCTTCATTCTCCACAGAAATGTACAAGAGGATAGCTCTTTTCATGTCTGGCTCTGACTGTAGGATTTTGGTACCTATGTTCAAGGTCTGACTTGAAGGGCCAGAGGTATATCCATGTCAGGTCCAGTCTAGAAATGAGTCCTGCAGCAAGTGTGTAGTTGATCCCATACCATATGGCATGTCAGACTTCCACAGAGATTGCAGGATAATCAACACATGTAAGTTGGTTGAGACTATCTCTTAGGACATTGTGGACAGCAGGTCCCTAATACTTGTCACCATGCCCCACAGAGATTGCTCTTCAATTTCCTTTATTTATTCTGAATCTTAGATATTTTGATTCTTAATTCAAAGCATTCATCCCGAGTGGATTCAGAGATTCAAATTCAATGATATATTTTTGCTTATTTAGAACTTCTGGGGGAGCAGAAAGAGATTGTCAACTGAGGTTTTGAATAATATCTTTTTTTTTAAATTTTTATTGGATTATGATGAGAAAAGTTACATGATTTCAATTTATCTGAATTTGTCAACATTTAAAAACATATTTTAAGTAAATAGAATTAAATCACATTCTTGTTTCCCTTTTGTACTCCCACTCCACCCAGAGACCCCCCCCTTCAATACCTACAATATCTTTTTTGTCATATTCCTTAAAATTTATAAAATATTATAACAATACAAATAAGTATTATAAAAGTTGTTTGATATAAAACAACAATCAATTTAACAGTCTTATGTAGATGCTCGTCTACAGCAATAGTGAAAATACATTTCTCTCAATATAAATTTTAAATAACGCCAAACATATTAACTGTCCACTTCAAAATAATACATCACTACTGGTATTTTCCTAAATGAACACAAATTTATAAAGTCTTTTTGTTTGTTTTGTATTTTGTAGAGTTTAAAATCTTGGCTCTTACTGTGGTACAAGCCCAAAATAAGAACAATTTTTAGATATTGGATTTCCTTGTAATAAGGCTATACTTCAATGACCCTCACATCACCAAAGGATTTTACCAAGAAATGAATTGTAGGCTCAATTTTTGAATACAGACTTCCTGCTATGGTCAAAGCTATTTGACTTGAGTGAGTGACTTTATTCTCAGCCCAGAGAACAGGTCACATTCATTTAAGAAATGGTGTAGATATTAAGATGGTCTATCTATAAAGTCATTCACCAACTGTTTCAATGAACAATGGTTCTGCTTGGAGGGTGGCATGGACATTGGGTGAGGGTAAGAATTTGGTTCATTAGTTGTGATAATTTGGAAAAGCATTCATCTCAAAGAAAGAGTAACTTATAAAGTCCTCTTCTTCAAACTTGATACAAGAGTTACAAATGTCAGGCAAAGCATTCAGTCTCACTGTTTGTTGTTCTCTTACAAGCAACCTCCCTAGTTAATGATCTATGTTTCTTTTGGGTATATAAACACTTTTGAAATATATAAGCTGTTCTGAAAACCATAGTATAGTGTAAAGACATGAAATAAACAATACTACTAATAGAGAGGCTGAGACAGGAAAAGCGAGATTTCAAGACCCTTATGTTGTACACAGTGAGACACTGTCACAAACAAGCTGAAAGTGTATATAGATTGTACAATGTTGGACCTATTTCTCCAATTACCAAATTAGAGAGACCATTGGATG
>JADRCD010179860.1:0-11317 GCA_019843815.1 Montemys delectorum
AAAAATAAAAATAAAAATAAAAAAAAGATGATGGAGTCTCCACTCCACGGTGAAGAAAGTCTCTCCAGGTCTGCATTTGTTTTCACTCTGCATTCAGTGTTAATCCCTGATGAAACCACAGATATGCACTTCCCATGTTAGGGTTTTCTGAGGTTGAGATAATGGCCCTGAAAAGATCCTAATGTTAGACATTTTGAGCTGCTTCATGGCTCCATGCTTTGGAAACGGCGTAAAATGCCACAGTTTGAAATTAGCCTTGTTGAAACGCATTAAAAAGTTGCCAGTTCTAACTCCAATCTAATTCAAGAGGCACAGGCTTAGCTCCGCGTTCAGTACAGGTGTAGGCTCAAGCTCACAACAAGCACCAGTCTCGCTGACTGCTCAGGTCCTATCTGGGTCTTGCCTTCAGCTCCCTCCCTCCTGCTGTCTAGGCCTCTCAGTCCATCACCTCCTTCTTCCCACTGAGTGACTAAATCCCACTCATCTTACAAGGAAAAAAAAATCAAGTGCAACTTTCTCACAGACTTCTGTGTTCATCCCACTAGACCATTTCTCCTGCATTCAGTGAACTCTGCTTTCTTATTAAAACTCCTCATTCATTTCCCTTTTTATTCATGAATCTATGAAATGTACAACCTGGGATGCTGCAAAGGGTGCAGGGACCTTTGACTGAAATGGAGGAATGTGAAGAACGTGGGGAGATAACTGAGTTACTAGAGTGTTCTTCTAGTATGCGCCAAGCTCTGGGTTCAATCCTCAATGTCTGGGCATAGAGTAAAACTGGACATGGAGCCTCATGCCTGCAATCTCAAGAACTGGAGGATGAGGGCAGAAAATCAAGAGTACTGGGTCACCCTTAGCTATGCAACAAGTTCAAGAACAGCCTGGG
The DNA here is from genome assembly GCA_019843815.1 of Montemys delectorum. NCBI lineage: Eukaryota > Metazoa > Chordata > Mammalia > Rodentia > Muridae > Montemys > Montemys delectorum. Next base: position 890 of record JADRCD010179860.1, read on the forward strand.
CTAAATAAGACTTTGCCTCAAAAATGAGAAAGAGGGGAGGGAAGGAGAGAGGGAGGGAAAGAGTCAGACACAGACAGCATAGAAATACATTTTAGGTGCAAGTCAAAGAAAATTAAGAGATGTTCAAAATGGCCATATAGACAGGGAAAAATCTCTACTGAGAAGTAGTTAAGTTGTTTCTCAAATATGAACTCCAGACTGAATTTCTAACTGGTTCCTGTCTCCCTATTGTTCATATATCTTTTATTAACTCCACTATGTTTTATTAACTCGTGTAGTTAGTGGGCAATGACGATTTTCAAATGAACTTCTCTCCACCCTACAGATGGTGTTGGCACAGAGACACTACCAGTTGCCACCACATGTTTGACCAGATAACCTAGGAAAGGTAGTTGCCAAGGCAACACCGTCACTGATAAAAATCAGAGGATGTTCTCTTCCTCACCTTAGGTGTCCCTTAGCATGTCCTCTAAATATGAAGACAGTATGTGACTTCAGGGGACCCTGTGTCATGTGTGCTGCAAAAAGCTGATTAATTAATGTACTTAAGCCTACCTTGCTTGTGATCTTGGAAAGCCTTGTTAACACAGAAGAGTTCATGTGGATTGCATTTGAGTTACAACGTTACTCCATCTGCCGTCACAGAATTCTTGCGTGGCTTTGCTCAACTGCTTCCCTGTTGCTTTATGTTAGTCCTACCTAGCCTATAGATTGCAAATGCTTGCTCCTGGCATTTAAGGAAGCAACCCCATAAACCGTGTTCATACCCATCCAAAATCTCTATCTTCCATCCAATTCTACCTTGAAAATCAATGATCCTGGTTCATTATTACTTTTTTTTTATTACTCAGGTCATGGCTTGGTGAACAAGAGAGTTTACTACCAAGTTGATGAGTTCCAGTCCCAGAACTCACGTGATGGAAAGAGAGAAGTGATGCCCGCACTCATTCTCATTCTCTCTCTCTCTCTCTCTCTCTCTCTCTCTCTCTCTCTCTCTCTTTCTCTCCAAATAAGTAAACATAAAACAAATTAAAAACATCTTTGTTCCTGTCTCGTTGCCTGCCCAAGGTATTCCAGCAACAACTGTCAGTTCTTATGTGCAGCTGAGGGCTGAGAGATGCATTGATTTAAGTGTCTCACAGGAAGGCATTAGGAGTTGGTTTAATATTGTATCAATTTAGCCTGGAATGGTGGTGTGCGTCCTTAATTCCTGTACTTAAGAGGCAAAGGGAAGGTCTCTGTGAATTCAAGGCTAGCCTGGTCTACAGAGCTGGTTCTAGGACAGCCAAGGCTATGTAAGGAGACCAGGCTTCAGAGAACCTAGACATAGACAGACAGACAGACAGACAGACAGACAGACAGACTGACAGACAGACAGATGATAGATAGATAGATAGATAGATAGATAGATATTAGATATTGATGATATAGATATAAGTGAGAGAGAGAGAAAGAGAGAGAGAGAGAGAGAGAGAGAGAGAGAGAGAGAGGGAGAGGGAGAGAGAGAACGAACTCTGGTACTCTCTGATGTGTGTGTAATGTCCAGAAAAATATTTTTGAGGTTCTCATGAAAGGAAGTAGAAGTGAATATAGAGTTGAATAAAGATGAAAAAGAGGATATTCATATTACATAAAATCAGTATATGGGTAATGTTTTCTTTCTCCTTATTCAAAGTAGCAAAGCCAAATCTAGTTTTTAAAACTTAAAAGTGAATCACACTGCCAGCTACTGCAGCCCTCTTGGGAATTCTGGTAAAGCCAGAGCGATAGGAAACCCTGGCAGATGGGGTGTTTGGTGTTCATCCTTCATAATCTCTTCAGGTCCCCAAACAGACAAGGAATTCAAGAAAAACCTATGCCATCATTTCACATAAAAGAGAAACAAAATTTAAAAATAAACAATTCACACGTGCACAGCTTTAGATACAGGGTCAATTTTTCTCCCAAAGTCATGGCAAGAATAGTGAAGAAAACCTTCTTAACCTTTCTCCTTTAACCTTGGGGTCCCAAATAAGACTTTCAGAGCAGGGTGGTGGTGGCGGCGGTGGTGGCGGAGTTGGCGGCGATGCATGCCTTTAATCCCAACACTTGGGAGGCAGAGGCAGGCAGATTTCTGAGTTCAAGGCCAGCCTGGTCTACAGAGTGAGTTCCAGGACAGCCGGGGCTACACAGAGAAACCCTGTCTGTCTTGAAAAACCAAAAAAAAAAAAAAAGACTTCCAGGTTGGATCACTCTGCTGTTCTTCTGTTTAGGGGTCTGATTCTCCTATTTGGGATGAATTATTATTCATCACCACAATCATGACAATATAACCATCTTGACTCTCCCACACTAATTACTAAATGAAATCCCTCTTTGTGGTTCCTAAACCAGGAAGGAGGAAACCACTGCTCACAAGCCCTAGTGAAGTCTTAAAAGAAAGAAAAGCTCTTTGGTCCCAAGCTGGTAGATGAACTTCCCATGCACGCCCTTTCCCAGGGGAAGTGGGGGGCGGGGTAGATAACCCCAAGCTGGTAGATGAACCCATGCACGTCCTTTCCCGGGGGAGGGGGGATGTAGATAATGGCGCCAAAACCTGCAAAGTTGGAGAAATGGAAGGGGAGAAGGTAGACAAGAAATAATACACACTCACCCAGAAAAACAAGCCCTGGGAACAGTCAGGAGCTCAAGAAGAAATGAAGCAGGTGTTAGAGAGTCAGAAGTGGATTAAAATGTCACCTTTTTTCCTGGCTTTGACCTGTTTGGACCTTAGCGACAGGTACAGAGTTGCTGCTTACAAGTAGTTAGGTGGGCAGGACCTTGTTGCTACGCATATTTTATTTCTGGCACTATTCATGGCAACCCTACATTTTGTTATTCATTATTCTTTTTTCCAGGGGAGAAAGCACACTCAGAGGCATGAAACAACTTGAAGAAAGAAGTTTATTCACCAAATAGGAAGCACAGCTAAGCTTTAACCAGTTTCTCTTTTATATCTACCAATCTTACAGACTACTTGAGCACAAGTCTTTTCCCCCTCCCCCAACCCTCCCGAGAAGATTTAGAAAGCTAAAAGGGAGCTCCGTGCACAGCGTGGAGATAGGGGCATCACATGCAGTGGAAGGACCATCCCCACCTCATTTCGAGGCCTCAGGCTTCTCGTGTATTCTGGAAAGGCATTTCTGCCCCCTCCTCTTCTGTTTTTCTGTGAAGCTCGGCGTGTAATACACAGAACTCCCTATATGACAGGGATTTCCCCCAACACTCAGATCCTCCAAAGCTTTTGGGGAATTTGTGCTTATCCTTGAATGCTGTTGAGAAAGTTCTCGATGCTGAGAGAAGGGTGTGGGCTTAAGAAAGGGGAAGGCTAGAGCGAGGGGTTGGAGGATGGTGACACAGACCGTCAGACATCACCACTGTATCACCTGCGGTGGGGTGGGAGCCACGCTAGCCTAACTGATGAGCTCCATTGAAAAGGAGAGATTCTCCTTCTGAAAATAAGGTGGCTGTCTACTAAGCAATGACTTCTAAAGTTGAGCGCCAACCTCCACATGGACCCACACATATGTGCATGCACACACAAACACACACACAAGGTAAACAACATTTCATCTTGACCACCTTAAAAGTGCGTACTTTAGTGAGTGTGCTGACACTGTTGTGGAACCAGCGACCACCACCCCCACCCACCCGTGTCTGTCTCCAGCACTCCTCGTACCAACTTCAGAATACATACTATTTTCTTCTTCTGACACAGGAGAGACTCAATGTCTGGGGTTTCAGTTTCTCCCATTTTCAAACTAAGACATCTTTATAGGCAGATATGGTTACTCCAGAGGCTACATAATCCTCGTGAAGTTCTTAGTACTGTGATAAATTACAGTGCTCATTTTTGTTATCGTTATAATTTCCTGGAACTCTGGCCACCACGACCTCCCCTGAGCACCAGGATCCTCCATGATTACTCAACACTATGCAGAGTCCCTTCCCTTGGTCTTAGGTGCCTGACAAGTATGTCTTATTACCCCACAAATTTCTTACAGTGTTGCTATTGATTAAGTTTGGAGAGCATATATTGACATATTATGTAGCAGAGAAATAGTTTGTAATAAAGGGTAGACCCAGAGCTAGTGCAGCCATCCTGGAATGGGTTTTGGTCACTACTTTGTTCCAATGCATTCAACCTGGAGGTGCATCTTTATAACCATATCATCAAAGTCTGAGTCAGTGCAGAGGAACCTGGCTTCTGATGGGGGTTGAGCACAGTTTTGCCAGAGGAGTGTCCATCTGACATGGCAGACTCAGCCACCTTACCCATGTCCTGCTGTTGATGGGTTTTAAGAAGATTCCAACTTTTATTTTTAGTTGTGCAGAAGTGCATGTGCATTCATGAGTGCATATGTGTGTGCCCATGTTCATGTGTGTACGTGTGTAAGGATGCTTATGGAGGGCAGAAGCAGACATCCAGTCCTCTGAAGCTGTACTTACAGGCAATTTATAAGCTGTCCAACGTGGCTTCCAGCAACTGAACTCCTCCAGGCCTTTGCAAGAGCCGCGTGAGCTCTTAACTGCTGAGTCATCTCTCCAGCCCCACATGTCCAGTTCCTGTCAATGCAGTGGCCAAACCAGTGGTCAGGCAGGAGCCTCACGGCCAGCCTCCTCCCTCCAACCAGCCCCTGGAACCATCCTGATTTCATACACATTATTCCAATTTGTTTTCAGCTATGACTCTTCATCCACCCTCCCCTCTTTTTTCCTTTTCTTTCTTGCCCTTTTTCTCCCTAACTTTGAATTTCTAATTAAAATATGAAGCCCTTTTGGTACAGGACATCAAGGAAATTACAAAAATGTAAGAAGGAAGTATTATCTTTGTCCTCACCACCTAGAGAAACAGGTTGACATATTCTTTCCAGGAGAGTGTATTTAGCTTACGTATCGAGATTGGGACATCAGACATGCAATGGGGTGAATTCCTACTCTCAGCAGCATTTGCTATCATCCAATATTTCTATTTATAGTTTTTTAATTTCTGTCATTATTAGTCAGTCGTTTTTCATAACTTCTCCTTTTCTGGGGGTCTTCATTTAGCACCACTGTGCTAAAGCTCTCCCTGCATTCTCAAGGCTGACACATCCCAACCCCAGCTTCTCCTGCCGTCCTAGTTACCATTCCTGTCAAGAGACCTTCCTGAGCTGCAGATCCAACTTTGTGTTCCCTCAGCTTTAGTCTTCAGTCTAATCATCGCCATGGCCTTCAGAACATCATTTATGTTCCTTGCCCAGTCAAACGTCCTTCTCCACATAGACCCTTTTAATCTGCAAAGGCTCCTCCCTGTCCATTTTTCCTTCCTCTGCCTTGTCAATGTGTATGAATTCTTTCTGAGAGACACTTCTTCCCATCTCTAATACTCAATACTGATTCTTTAAAAATGTCCAAGACGCATGCCTTTCTCAACACTGCTCAACTTTCTCCACCCGGCTCCAGTAGGCTAAGGTCTGCAAACCATCTCTCAAGCCCAGTATTACTTCAGGCTCTGATGTGCATCAAAAGCAGCTGGCAGACTCATGGGACACAGGCCACTCACTGGGCTCTGCTCCTACAATCTGTTACAGAGGTCTAGAGCCCATAAGCATCAGCCTTATGTGACCTGATGATCAATGTCCTGGGACAGAATTTAAGAGCCTCTGTTTTACTCCCATGTGCTCTTTCATAAATGATCTTTGGTGTCTATCCCGGCCTTCTAGATGGCAACAGCTGTGTCGCAGGGTCTCAGTTCATTCCCAAGTCCTCACACAAGGTAAGTACATACAAGACTCTTCCAGTGTCTGGGGGAGTAGTTCAGTTGGAGGGTGCTTGCATAGCATATCTGAGACCTTGAGTTCTATGCCTGGAGCTGCAGTATGTAAATAAATAATAAATTTAAATGTCCTGAAGAGAAGAGCTCCCTCCTCAGTTCTCTAGCCCAGAAACTATTGGTGGTTAGCTTTCTTCCAAAGACTCCAATCCCGTCTCAGATTCCTGCACCATGAATCAGTACGAAGTCCTGTGAAATATCATTTGGTGTCACACTCCAGGAGTCACGGGGATGAACTCCTTGACCACAAGTGGAATTTCCCAAGGATTTGAGAAATTTCCCTTTAAGTCCCCTTTTCTTCAGTGAATTTTCCACTGAAGATGTCTCAAGGAGAGCAATTATAAGGCCTTGCTTGCCTACAGGTAATTTCCACTTGCCTAAAGGCTTCTCATTAGCTATCCAGAGTCACCAAGAGTGGGGAAGAAGAGAGAGGAGAGGAGGGGAGTTCTATGAGCTTTATCTCAACATTTTGATAAACTATCTTTCAATGAAAATTATTTGTGTTTGGTAGAGCTGTAGAACACAAGAAAAGCAGGATAGAATGTTGGGAAAAAAAACCAATGTCATAGAGAGCAAAAGCCCCCTTTGAATGTAACCTAATACAAGCTTCTTTGGGAAAAACTCTAGTCTATTAGTTACCCTACTAGTCACATCTACTTTCTACTCTAAGTTACCAAATTTAGGAAAATGGCTATTCATTCATCTTAAGCATGAAGCCAAAAACCAAAGTCTTGTTTCTCTCAAGTGGCCTAACTTTATCTTCACATGTTGAACGATTACGTATTAAATCAGACTTGTACAGGTGCTAGTAATTGTATATTAGTGACCAGACAATGGGATTCGTGGTGAAGCAGATGTACTGCTCTTTCTGAGGACCCAAGTTCAGTTCCTAGCACCCGTGACGGGTGGCTCACAACCACCTGAAGCTTCCAGGTCCAAGGGATCTAATACTCTCTTCTCAGTTCACATGTGCATGTATCCAGACAAACATACCCACATACATAATTAAAAACAAAATAAATCTTTTAAAACCATGTAGTAGTGATTTCAATACGAATTTTTAGTAATTTTTACAGTATATGCAAATAAAAAGATTCATGCTGGACCCATGGTTCTGAAGAACCCTATAAAAGAAATTTCTAGTGATTTAAGTGATCTTTCACATTAGTAGCTAAATTTTCTTCCCAGTACCAAAGAAAAGAACCACACAACTACCGTAGCACACAGTTACCCGTAAGTTTTAATGAGTATTGCCTACCTTTATTGCAACTACCCAAGCTGAAATGTTTTTATCCCTTGACTAGCCAGGGCACAAATGAGCTAAAAACTTGCAGATTACTTCAGAGGACAAACTAAAACGTGATGCTAAAAGGGACGTGCCTCTTGGATGACCAACAACTCAAAGTTGATGTATAGATACTCAGGCCACCAGAGACGAACACAGATAAGATCACAGATACATTTGAGTTTAGTTTTTATCTATGAACCATACCGCCTACAAAAATAAGACGGCAAAGAGTTTCTTTTTCAGTTGAAATAGCTGGAGACAACTTACCTAGAATCACTCTGGTGGCTCGTTCCTAAATTCTCACCTTTTACTAAACATATGACAGTTGTCAAAAACAGCAAGGAAAATCTCCGGAGCAGTAGCCTATCTCTGGCAGAAAGTGAGCCACCCTGGGTATCAGCCCCAAACCACTCCCATTAGCATTGACATTATCCCACTGTGGTTGGAGCCCAGAGACTAAGAAAAAGCTGTCTATAAACATAGAAATATTTTATATTGACAATTGACCAAAAGTATATAATATCAAAAATGAATCATTTCTCTGAAAAACCTCCATCTTTGAAGCTTTGGTGATCTTATCACACAAGATTAGTTTCCCAAAATACAGAAGCATAAAAGAAAGCCATGAATGTTCCTAGAATATAGTCATAACAGGGCTTTTGTTCTTTGTATGCACAGTGGGCATTTTAACACTAACTTACCATTTGGCATTTGGCATTCCTCCACTAAGTTAGTATTTATTAAGTATCCACTAATGGTGATATCAGCATTACTTCAAACATAAAGTTTGTATTTGTAATTCATTATTTCCCCCAAAGCTCATAAAAATTGCCCTTTCCTGTGGCCCAAGGGAAACTAACCATATTATCACTATGATACAAGCCCTAACATCTGATCGTCCAGTGGACACTCTTGTTGCATGCTTTGTAGAGAGGGATAAAGACAGACTGTGTCAAGCGTGTTTAGTCTCTCACACCCAGCTTCACCTGCTTTGCTTACCCCCTTTCTTCCCCTGAAAGTCTGTTTTCCCCTCTTCTGTTGGGATGCAGAATGAGGTCACCAAGAAAGCAGCCATTGAAGGGTAGACACCGAGTCTCACTGTCTTAGGTCCAACATCACAGGTTAGCAATGACCCATAATGTCTTTTATTTTTCCCCCCTTCCTGTCATTCTCTCTTCGTTCCTTTGTTCTTTTGTGGTTATTTGGTGTCTTTTATGTTCCTAAGAAGGAATGTGGAGGTAGAAGAGCTAAACTGAAGTTTAGTGTATTTGTTTTCAGACTGACTGGAGGAAACATGTTATGTTTGCTATGTTGCAAATATCAGAGAAAAAATAAACTTATGAACATTGGGTCTCAAATCTGGAAGACCTGTCTTTGAGGACACGTGAAAGAACTGGGTCCCCTACAAGGTTTTGGTCACCTTGGACCAAACTTGAACTCCTACTTGGACTTAGATTTTCCTAACCCCATTTTCTGTCAGCCATTGATCTCAATGGGATTAGCTGCCAACAGGCTAGTATGTGGAGGAAGAACAGACCATCCCTGCTTCCTTGCAGACTGTGATTCGTGGCCTTGAATGGGACCCAATGACAATGATGGATAAAGACATCAAATGTAACAACTGTATGTGTGTGACTTCATTCTCCCATGCACCCCAGCTCCAGAGCGTGGTATTCTGACCTTTGTGGGTACAAGATATTATATCAGTGTATACAAGAATCTTCCCTGGTGTGTGAAAATAAATAGGAACAATTTATCAAGTACAAAAATGTTTCTTGAACTTTTTAGTGAAGACAAATGATCTGGGAAGAATTTCACTCTTATATGGGCCGACAAGTTTTTAGCCAGCAGCTCTCTGCCTAGGCTATTGGAGGAGCTCTGCTGCAAGGCAGAGAAGAAGTAGCCAACCATGATGGTCTCCCACATAACCCTCACTCCTCTCTCCTCTGCAGTACCTGACAGCTTGTTGCAATTAACCTGTGTTAATTTTCTGTGTTCCTCTGAAGCAGAGCTGTGTTATTTCAGTATTCTGCCTATTTAATTGGCTCCATTGTATGGCTTGGTAACTCATAAAAATAACAAGACTCATATGTCCCATCACAAATGTTAGGCTGGGGCTATTCAAGAGGAGCGTTAGTGGGAAGGCCTAATGCAGACTCCTACACACTCTGTCCCATGCTGTCCCTAGAGTGCCTGCCTAGGACCCATTCTCCTTTCTCTTGTCTTTTATAATATAAATAGCCTTTAAAAGGTAAAGAAAATATCCCCTTTTCTCCTTAATATATAACCAAAACATTTTTCAACAGAAAATAAGAATTGCAGACATCACTCTGGGGGTGGATAATTTAGTCATGGGGCATTCCCAGTTCTGCTAACTGCACACCACTCAGACATTACATATGCATCTGGCTTCTAAAACTAGACCTAAAACAACCCTAGATCATAAGTCAGACTAAAATCACATTTTTATGAAAAAAAAATGCTTGTTTTTTTTTCCGAAGTCTAAAATAAGCTGTCAGTACGACACACTGACGGGATTCATTGACATTTACATGGACTTAAACCCATACTAGAGAACATTCGTTCTATTCTTCAGACTATAAAACTTTCACTGAATCTGAGGTTTTACTTTCGTAGGCTATCAAATGAGAAGAACTTGGGTGAATTACAGCAAAGCATATTTAACAACATATTTCCACATTGACCAAAATTATCCCTAGCACTTTCCATGTTTTAAGTCATTAAATTGTCACCTATGAAGCCGGCAGTACTATCCCTCTTGCAAAAGAAGCCTCTATGGCAGAGGGATTAGACCATGTCTCTGCAGGCCCACCAGGAGCCAGCGACAGAACCCGAACTCTGAGATCTGTTTCCAGAGGCTACCATCTAAGCGACAGGCCATGCCCTGCAAGGCTCTCCCAAGACAAGAACCAGGTCTCCCTTATTCATCCATGCTGCCTGCCTGATGTGACAGTATGGGTAGACGGAGAAGCTTTGTAAAGAACCTGCATAGTGTGCCAGGCTCACATAGTGGGCAAAACTGCCAAAAAGGGTACGTGTACGTTGTGTGTCTGAGGTTCCAGAGTATGAACATTTAGAAATGCTTTTTGAAACCTCTTTCTTTTAGGCTATTTTAAAGTTCTATCGTATTTAGATTCTAGAATACTAAGGTAAATAGTAAATAATCATCAATGTTAACCATTTCTTTCTCCCTCTCTTGAAACCTAACAAAAGGTTCATCCTATTGCATACAATCTAATTACACACAAGCAGCAATTGTCTCTAAACTACTCAGTGCCACGTCAAG
>JADRCD010179864.1:0-11426 GCA_019843815.1 Montemys delectorum
GCTCCTCTTCTGTGCTCTTCGGCACATTACATCTTCTCTTTCTTTGGACCTTAGTTTTCCTAAACAATGGAAATACTGGTTGACTCCAGATTAATGGTTCTTGGGAGGAGCAAGTCTGAAAATGAATGCTCAGGAGGCTTCAAAACCATGACTACAAGGCTGATGGCTTACCTCATGCTCAAATGCTAACATGCTCAAGGCCTTGGGTTCAGTCCCCAGTGTTTTGACAAATAAAACTAAGTTGCTAGGCCCACGCTTAGACCCTGCAAGCAGGCAGGTAGGATCAAGGCTTTGTGTTTCCAACATGCCGCTTGGTGCTGCTGCTGCTGAAGGTCCCCAGACACTTTTGAGACCCCTTCCCCCCAGACACCTACTGAGGACCTTACTGCTGCTCCAGGACTTGCTCAAATGGCAAACCTTTATGTCTGCTGTGAGGATGTCCCTATAGAATTGGTGCGACACGTGACCTGGGAATGCAGTGGCAACTGTGCAGTGGATACTGAGTTACTGCTCTGTACCAAGCAGGATACCTGAGACTTGGTCACTGCCCAGGGAAGAACTGAGGTCAGACAGAAGAATACAGTACAAGCTGGAGTCTGGGAATATCACCAAGCAGCTGGGTAACGTTGAGTGACTAAATGACGTCTTAGTTTCCAGCCTACATACCAAAAGGACAATGATCGTACTTATGACCTGGAGCAAAGATGTTTATCAGACACATGGTGCTGCTGGGGTTATTTGTTCCTGAGTCTGTCCAGTGGGGGAGAGGGCAGCAACATAAACACTAACTAATTCCAGAACATTCCCATTCTTTGATTTCGACCCCATCGCAAACTCCAAAACTGATTATGAGATCATGTCAATATAATTTATTAAATAGACTCTGAGGGCTCCTCCATGGAGTGTTGACAAACTCAGTACATAAATACCAATAAATAAATATAGCTGCCACTTCCAGCCCCTACAGGGTAGAACAACAAGATTTCAGTGGACAGAATAAAAACATATAAATAACATGACTAATAATGACGACACAGTCTCTTCAGAGTTAAGTCCTCCGTTGCAAGCTCAGCCCTCCCAGGACAGGGGCTGCTCAGGACACTGGGCTCCTCCCCGTCAATCAGCATATACTGTCCTTAGCCTGCAGTTCTGCCATGCAGTCTGAGAACCGCTTTAAAACAGTAAGCACAAACATTTTCTGATCATAGGATTTGTCAGTTTTTCCGGGCCCAGAAATGTTTAAATTCAGTGGGTTGAAACAACTGATGTTTTCTAGCCATCTTGTGACCTTAGTAGTATCTACTATGTCCTCGCTCAGAACTTTGACTTTCTCCAGATGTGCTTTGATGATCGAGATGTTGGTTAATGCTTCCCGGCCCAGGCTAAAACATGGCAGCTGTAGTGACTCGTCCACTGACATCCCAGATGCCTGATCTCTGCTCTGTAGAAAGAGGAGGTTTGCAATATTGTAAGGAGGAGGTTGGTAATAACCCTTAGAGATAGGAACAGCTCATTTCCAGTGCTTCCTCTGTGTCTAGCCTCAGACCTTATCTAATTGGCACAACAGCCTTGTGAAGCTTGGGCCATCACTAACCCTGTGTTTACAGGGATTGAAGGCATAGTTGGCTTATGAACTAGAAGATATGGCATAACCACCCATCTGGCTGAGGCTGCCCCTAACCATCTACAACCTGTTCTCAGAGGCTCAGTGTCTGAGGTAAGTGTGAAAGGGGGTTTATCTGTGTGTCCATGTAGTGCCCTCTTTTCTGTATGAGTGCCACTGGCATCACGTGCTGATAGAGGATGGGCTATGCTCGCCTGGAAAGTTTCTCAAGAAACCAAAGGACTCAAGGTCCTCCTGACCCTCCCTCCTCCTCCAAACTGACAGTCTTTGTATGGTAAGACAAAATTAAGACCACATGAGCCTTGCTGGCTCAGCATATCTACCTTTAAGTCAATTAAAGCCAAGGCCAAAGCTTAAAAGCCAGAGCAGATGACAAGGTCAATGATGGCATCACTTTTTTTCCCAGTTCTACTTGTTTCACTGAAGTTATCCAAGAGGTGCTGAGGAAATGTGTGGCACCTGCGCCAGGCTCTGGCAGGGCAGAGGGCCTTCCAGGGTGCTCCAGCAGCACCAAGACAGTTTGCCTAGTTAGTCAGCGGCACCAGAGACCCAAAGGAAGATTTTCATGCTTTGCTTCTACTCGGGCATCTTTTGCTGCTTAGACTGATTCTCACCACTCTCAGGGGATTCCTGAAGCAAGCTGGCCCATCTCTAAGGATTGCCCTTCCAGCAAGAATGCTCGTTTATTAGGACTGTGAACCAGACAGGTTTGAGGTAGAAATGCTGTGAGCACACATCCTGTCGTGTTTGGTCCCCGGTCTAGTCTGCCTCTGCCTCTTCTGCTAGTGCATTTGCCCTCTTGTGAATGTTCTACCCCATCCAAATCCTGATTTGTCCCCATTGTCTCTCCGGCTCCCATAGCTTTCATATAAAGAATAGCTGTGCTAGAGAGCAATATAAAGAATAGAATATAAGAAAGAATAGCTGTGTTAGAGAGCAAAATAAAACATTTTAAAGAAATGGTTTAGAAAAACCATCTCAAGGGCACTTACGTAGTTTTCATAAAGATCCTTGGACTCGAGTTTCAAGAATTCAAGTGTATTTTTTAAGTGTATCTTTGATATTGGTGCACCAAATGACGAGCTGCAGATGGCCAGCCAGGTTCCTATACAGCAGAGCAGCACCAGGGCAGACTTCGTTGGTCCTGGAGAAAGAGGAGGATACCATGAAGCTGATGGGTCAGATGCCCCTTGCCCATCCCAGCTTCAGTTATAACCGCTGCCATTCAGCAACCACCTGAGGCAGCCAATCCTGTCTCCTTCCCTTACCATGGTAAGAGCTGAAGCCATGGTGAGCTGCGGAGCCAGTGGTACCTGTGTGGAAGATCATGGTGATGGTAAGAGAGTGAGGAAAGCCCGCCTTGCTTGTGGTCTCTGGAGCCCGATGTGTTCGCCATGGCCACCAGGCGATATATATAGGGCTGTCCTGGGGAAGAAGATCAAAGGCCCGCCCATGGCAAAACCATTGCTCAGCTTTTCTCCAGAAAACATTTTCAAAATGCTGCCAGCATCGGCTCGGGGAAAGCAGGGCTGGAAGGAAACGCTGAGGTTACCCTCAAGGCAAGACAGAAGCTTGAGTCACATGCACACACACAAACGCATATACATACCACACAGGAAGGCATATGCATCTGGGGAATCTCTTTTTTCTTGGAAAGTGCTTGCTGATTTAACGAGAGGAAATTTTGAAGCCCAGAGTTGAAAAGTACAATCACTGAGGAAGAAGTGACTTAGAGGGGCTGAGGGTCAGTGCCCTGCAGGGACGTTTTAAGAGGCTATTTATATCCACAGCACGATCCACCTGTGGGAATTCCTGAGGCGCGGGATGACTCTAATGCACACAGGGAAGGCATGAGAAGGTATCTGTGCTCCAGAGCCTGACCTCGTCCTTGGGTTCTCACCTGCACCTTTGTGACTTCTGACTCTAGAACCAGAATCAGGCAGGGCTCAAGAGTTACTTACTGGTCACATCTTCCATTGTCCAGGCAATGGGAGTGGGGGTGGGGGTGGGGCAGTTAACGATGGGAACTGAGGGGTTTGAACTTGTAATCTTAGCATTCAGGAGCCCAAAACAAGAGGCTCACAAATTCAAAACCAGTCTGGGCCGCTTAGCAAATCACTGCCTGAGAAAAAAAAATGAACTAAATTTTTTAACCTTTGAAGAAACATTTACTACCGAGTTTCAAATCACACATGCACAAAGTAGGTGAGACAATCTTTTACATCTTAAGAATCAAAATATCTGCCGGGTGGTGGTGGTGGCTCACACCTTTAATCCCAGCACTTGGGAGGCAGAGACAGGAGGATTTCTGAGTTCGAAGCCAGCCTGGTCTACAGAGTGAGTTCCAGGATAGCCAGGGCTACACAGAGAAACCCTGTCTCAAAAAAAAAAAAAAAAAGTCAAAATATCCTTTAACTATGTTAAAAAAAAAAAAAAAGTAAAGTGATATTCATGGTTTGAAGAGATGGCTCAATAGGTTAAGAGCACTGGATGCTCTTCCAGAGGACCCGTGTTTGATTCCTATCAAGCACATGGCAGCTCAAAACTGTAACTCCAGTTTCAGGGGAATCTGATGCCCTCTGGCCTCTGTGGGCAACAGGCACACACATACTGCACAGATACATGCTGATAAAACACCCAAACACATTTAATAAATTTAAATAAAGAGTTGTTCAGCCAGGCATGGCAGCTCATGCTTGTAATTCCAACATTCAGGAGACAGAAGAGGGAAGATTGATGTAAATTTAGGGCCAGCTGTGTCTCACAGTGAGTCGCAGCCCAGGCAGGACTGCAGAGAGCAACTGTCTATCAAAGAAAAAATAAAGTATTTGTTAGGCTGGGCTTTTTGATCACTGATGGAACACTTCCAACACAAGCACAAAGTCCTACTTCAGTACCTAATTTTTTCAAAAAAAATTATTGGAATCATTTATTCTTTTTGCTAAGATTTATTTTGTAGCCAGGAAGTGGTGATGCATGCCTTTAATCCTAGCAGATCTATAAGTTTAAGGCCAGCCTGGTCTACAGAGCAAGTTCCTGGACAGCCAGGGCTACACAGAGAAGCCCTGTCTCAAAAAACCAACAAACCAAGCAACCAAGCAACCAACAAACAAAAAACACCCAAAAAAACCAACCAAACAAAAATAAAAAGCAAAACAAAACAAAAAACCCAAACAAACAAAACATTAAGTTGCCTGTGTCTATAGAGGCCAAAGGAAGGCACGTGTTCTCCCGAGTGGAGTGGAAACCTAAGGGTTCTTTGAAAAGTCAGTTGTGTTGGATGGTGTTTTGCTGGGGCAAACACATGAAGGCGTGTTTTCCTGAAGCAGACACAGGTGAAAGGACGTTTTGCTAAGGTAAGCACGTGAAAGGACATGTGATCAAGGATTCTTCGATAATGATACACATATATCGGTCTGCCTTACATACGTTGTTGAGCATTTGTCGGGACTCCTTAGAGAGACACACACCAAAAAACTAAAGTTGGGGTGCTGCGGCTTCTTTCCGCTTCCACAGACTCGGGCAGATTGGCCGAGTGATGCCAGCGGATACTGACACGGGGAGTTTTGCTAAGTCAGACTCTCATGGTGAGGCAAGAATTGTGGAGGACGCTTGATGTCTGGAGGGAGTATAAATAGGACTCCTCGGACTGTGGGAGGGGCTAGCTTGGAGAGCTAGCTCTGCAACGGTTCTTGGTCTTTCATCTTCGGTGATCTTCGCTTTGCCGATTGAGGCACCGCCAAGAGCTGGTGTTCCTGGTGATCCTACTTCCTCCTGCTGACTTGTGCTGACTCAGCTGAGGCCTGGGTGTCCTGCTAGGTAGTGCCACCACTGTTGCCCTGAAGTGTTTGTGAGTGGATCGAGCTTCTGCTGCTGACTCCTGTGAACTAAACTGCTGATTTCCTGACAATGCAGATGAGATTTGCTCCAAAGAACCATTCCTAAACAGGTCTACTTCCCCTGTATCCTTTTTTTAATTTTTTTATTTTTTTCCGAGACAGGGTTTCTCTGTGTAGCTCTGGCTGTCCTGGAACTCACTCTGTAGATCAGGCTGGCCTCGCTTGCAGAGGCCTCCCAGGTGCTAGGATTAAAGGTGTGCGCCACTACCACCGCCTAGCTCCCCGGATCCTTTCTTTTCCACTACCTCTGGTGGGTGGTAGGCTAGAAGGGAGGTTAAAGCATTTAAGAACTATCATTAAAAGTAACTCTTGAGCTAGTGAAGATGGCTCAGCAGGTAAGAGCACTGATTGTCTTCTGAAGGTCTTGAGTTCAAATCCCAGCAACCACATGGTGGCTCACAACCACCCGTAATGAGATCTGATGCCCTCTTCTGGTGTGTCTGAAGACAAATAAATAAATCTTTAGGCCAGATTGAGCAGGGACTGAGAGAGCTGAGTTGACTGGAGTGAGTGGGGTTGACTGGAGCAAGCAGAGTTCAAAAAATTCAATTCCCAACAACCACATGAAGGCTCACAACCATCTGTACAGCTACAGTGTACTCATATACATAAAAAAATCTTTTTAAAAAAAAGTAACTCTTTAAAACAAATTAAGGTTACACCAGGCAGTGGTGGCATACGCCTTTAATCCCAGCATTTGGGAGGCAGAGGCAGGCAGATTTCTGAGTTCGAGGCCAGCCTGGTCTACAGTGTGAGTTCCAGGACAGCCAGGGCTATACAGAGAAATCCTGTCTTGAAAAGCCAAAAAAAAAAAAAAAAAAAAAAAAAAAAAATCTCTCAGTCCTCTAAGAGAGCAGCAAACACTGAGCCATCTCTTCAACTTCCCATTTATTCTTGTTCATTTATTTTTGGAGACTCAGTGTCTGAGCATTTATTTGTTACTTCTTTTGGAGGTTTTTGTTTTGTCTTTTTGTTTGTTTTCAGAAACAATAGTAATTCACTTGCTAGACGCAACAACTAGAATGCTAATCTTGTAAGTCATATTAAATCTAAATCTTCCACTGACGAATCCTGGTAGATGCGCCATTGAAACTGAGAGACACTGGTTGCTACATCTTGTCCTCTCGCTACCCCCGTCCAAAAAGCCTGTTTGCTTTTGTTGGTTGGTTTGGTTTTGGATTTTTTGAAACAAAATCTATTTATGTGGTATTGACTATCCTAGAGCTCACTCTGGAGACCAGGCTGGCCTCATATTCATGGAGATCTGCCTGTCTTTGCCTTCCCAGTGCTGGAATTAAAGGTCTGTAACAACATGCCCAGCTTATTAGTACTCTCCCCCCCCCCCCCAAGACAGGGTTTCTCTATATAACCTTGGCTGTCCTGAAACTCACTCTGTAGACCAGGCTGGCCTCGAACTCAGAAATCCACTTGCCTCTGCCTCCCAAGTGCTGGGATTAAAGGCGTGCGCCACCACCATCCGGCTGGTACTCTTAAACACTATTTTTGATTGAACTCGGACTCATAAGTCGAGGCTCTGATCGAACACAGCCTGTATCTTCCGGTAACCAGTTCCTGGCAGTTTTCTTTGGCTTCCTTCATTCTCTTGGCCAAACGTTTAGTATATTCTGCAGCCTCCTCATTACCCTTGGTGCATGGTTTCATCAGAGCAACATGTCACCATTTGTGTTGCAGGGCATGTGTGATAAGATGCTCCATCTCGGGTGCATTGGTCCTGGCCTCTCATCTTTGTTTAAGAGCTTTCTGACAGTGTATTCGTGGACATCTCCTGTAAAGAGATGGAAAAGCTTTTGGATTCTGCTGCCTCTTTTGAGCCACAACTGCCAAGGCACAGTAGTCTCTGTCAGTCCAGGAATCTTTCTCTCCATTTTTTTTTCAATAGCCAAGATGAGAATACTCAGGTTGGCACTCAGTGCACCTTGCTTCCTCCTAGTTCTCTTTGGTCCGTAACGATGATGCCCCTTATTCACCGGGCAGAGGTGACTCACATCTTTGATCCCAGCACTCGGGAAGTAGAGAAGCAGGTGGATCTCTGAGTTTGAGGCTAGCCTGGTCTACAGAGTTAGGTCCAGGACAGCCAGGGCGACACAGAGAAACCCCTCTCAAAAAACTAACAAAAAAGAAGAGGGAGTAGGAAGAGGAGGAAAAGGAGGAAGAGGAGAAAAAGAAAAAAGAAGAAATAATAAATGCCACAGCAGGAGCACTTTGCTGTCCTGGATCAAGAAACCTTGTTTCATTAGAAAACTTTGTTTGTCATTCCCACCACTGATTTGGACCACAGAACCTTTCCACTCTTCACCCAGGGTATCAGCAGGCACTTCTGGGACCATAAGCTTCTCACAGAGAATATGAAGCTTGTTTGCATTCAGCGTCCACTTGAGTGAGTTTCTGACGGCTCACGACTGGGAAGGAAATATTCAGCTTCACAGAGCCAGCCATGAAAAAGAACTCCCAATTTATTCTTATTTTTGGATGTCAACTATGTCCTCTTGTAGGTTCTCAGGAAGAGTGACAAGCAAGCTCAACAAAGTTCCTGTTCTTAAGAGACAAGACTAAAATGCATTCACAAGTAAGAATGCCCCCCAGGAATAATAAAACTATGAGTAAATACTGCATGTTTGGCTAGAGAATAATGTATAAAGTAAAATATATTAAGAGATCAAACCTTTAAACTGAGACCAGAAGCCAGACATGATGGTTTTGTAATTCGATCACTCAGAAAGTCAAGGTAGGAGGCTCACAGCAAGTTTGAAGTCAACTGGGATTACAGAGCATCTTTCAGGTCAGCCTATGCTACAGTGTGCCATTGGCTCAAAAAGAAAAATAAACTGACTTAGTAATTAATTGATTGGTTGATTAAAACTGAGATCTTGAGGATGAGAAGGAATTGCTGTGGAAAGATCTGGGGACAGTGGGCTGCTGCAGATATGAGCTCAGTGTCCTTCCACAAACAGGAAGAAGGCCATGAGATCTAGACTGAAGTGGGAGAAAAAGAAGATGGTGGAAATGTGGGCAGAAGCCCAGCACGAAGGGCCTTGAGGCCACGATAAAGAACTTAGGTTTTCTTCTAAGTTCGATGAGACACCACGATAGCTTTAGATAGGTACTTTCGAGATTCATTGTGCTTTTGAAAAGAGGAGGAGAGAGACAGGCTACTGAGTAAAGAGGGGAGTGGAATTCTAAGATAGAGATGGGGAAGCCAAAGAGAAGTTACACTGGTCTCCTCCAGGCAAGAGGTTAGGGCAGCCTGGACTCGAGAGCAGATGGAGATAGTGGTGTGGTAACTGGTGGACAGATGTGGAGATGGATCAAGGGTAACTTCTGGGCAGTGGGAAACAGCTGGGCAGATGATGCATGGTGAGGGACAAGAAGTCTGCAGAGAGGAAGTGGAGAGTCCTTCTAGGAACAGTTGGATGCCATCGGACATCTATTCTGTGACAGATGAGCCATGCTATTGGAGTCCAGAGTTCAGAAATAAGGTCAGGTGTGGGTGGTCCATAGCCCCCAAACATATAACAGGAGGATTCCCTGTCACTCTCAAGCCCACTTTGCTTCCGGCTTCTCTTTTTTTTTTCTCACCCACCCACCCTCCTTTTTGGTTTTGGGTTTTGGAAGTGTTTCACTCTTAGCCCAGGCTGTCTTGGAACTTACCATAAAGCTAAGGCTAGCCTCAAACATCCCAAGGCTCCTCTTGCCTCCCAGGTCTGGGATTGCATGCCCACGACACAACTCTGCCTCAGCCATGCCTCTACATGGAGTGGCTTCCCCTTGCCCTTTGCCTCACTTTCCAAACCCCAACTTAATGGAATCTTCTGTTAAAGCCAGCAGAGAGCAGGACTCTGACTGGTGGTAGTTTGTTGCAACTATTGTTTGTTGTACATAGCAGGAATAATGGAACTATTATGTCATGTTACATGGCAAAAGGGACTCTGTAGAGGAAATCAAGTTTAGTTATCAGTTTACTTAAGACATGGAAATTATCTTAGATACCTGAGTTGGTTTAGTGCTAGACATTTAGGGCTAGATGTAGTACCAGGATACAATGCTTGTCTACCTTTGCTGAGGCCCTGTGGATCCATCTAAAAAGCCAAACAGCCAAGAAAACTGAAAGGAGTCAGGTATGAGCGTACACACTTACAATCCCAGCACTCGGGAAACGGGGAAACGGGGATCAGATGGTCAAGGTTACCTTTGACTGTGTAGGGAGTTCCAAGCTAAACGCACTCGCGCACACACACACACACACACACACACACACACACACACACAGGCACAAAATTAACCAACCCCCGCCCCCTACAAAAAAATCCATAAAATAAAACAAACAGGCTCAGTTGGTAGAGCACTAGCTCACCATGCACAGAGCCCTGGATTCCATCCTTAGCACGGTATAAACCGAACGTGGTGGTACACACGGTGTCAGGAGGTAAAGACAGGAGGGTCAGAGGTCCTTACTACAGAGTAAGCTGGAGGCCAGCCTTCGTCCATAAGACCCTGTCTCAAAGAATAAACACAACTTGATGAACAGAAACAATACAAAATTGGGGGCAGAAGAGAAAGCTGGAGAGTCCATTGAGGACTTGAAGATCGAGGTGCCTCAGTGGAATCTATGAATGCAAATTTGACTTGGTACAAGACTTTGAGCCTCGGACGAGAGTGGAAGTCCCAGCATATAGCTTCCTTTTAGATCTGTAAGGGAATGATCAGATAGCATGCTGGGCTTCTGATCACTTGCTTTACTTTTTAGATAGGGTCTTATTTTGTAGCCCCAGCTAACCTGAAACTTAGCCTGTAGCCCTGGCTTTGAACTTATAGTAATCCTACTGCCTCATCTTCCCAAGAACGAAGATTGTTTTTATTAGCATATGTTAATTTTGTATAATGAGTTTTATAATACATAATATATTTTTCATGGATGTATATATTTTGGACACACACACACACATTGCCCTTTTGTCTCCCTTCCTTGTCTACAGATTCCCCTTCCTCTTGCAAGCTATCGCCCCTCTGCTTGCATGCTTCCTTGAATGACCCGATAACTTTCATTGGGCTTCCTAGAGAAACATGGGTAAATTGTTTACAACAGCACGAGCAGCTTACCAGTGGCTACACCACTGAAGAAAAATGCCTCAATCATTGAACTTGTATAAATCCTCGGGGAGGGGTGGTGGCACTGAGAGTCTTTCACTGTGACACTCCGTCAGCCAGCCCAGCTTTGGGCAGATCTGTGCAGATATTTTTTTTTCATAAAGAAGAGGTCTCACAGGCCAGGCGGTGGTGGCGCACGCCTTTAATTCCAGCACTTGGGAGGCGGAGGAAGGTGGATTTCTGAGTTCGAGGCCAGCCTGGTCTACCGAATGAGTTCCGGGACAGCCAGGGCTATACAGAGAAACCCTGTCTCGAAAACCAAAACCCAAACCAAAAAAAAAAAAGAAGAGGTCTTGCTATGTAGCCCAGACTTGTGTTCCTCCTGCCTCCTAGAGCTGGGATTAGAGGAGTGCACCACTATACCAGCAAATTTAAGGTTAACGAGAGAGATAACACAGTCCCTGGTGAGCGCATGCTGTCAGCCTTTCTAGTTTTACTTTCCATGACCTGTCCATGGCCAGAATTCCAACCATTATTATGCCACAATAGCAACCATTTCACCTTTTTTGTGGTACTGGAGACTGAATTCAAGACAAATTCTCTCAATTGAGCTGTAGCCCCAGGCCCATTTCTGCTTTCTTAAAACCTCAGTTTGGGGCTGCAGAAATGAGAACAAATCATCAGAGTCCACATAACACACAGCATAGAGTCCCATGTTCATAATCCTAGCTCGCTTACTGAGAGCTGGAAGGTAGAGACAGGAGGATTCCTAAACCTTACAGCCCAGCTGGCCTGGC
>JADRCD010179870.1:0-47899 GCA_019843815.1 Montemys delectorum
TTTTTTTTTTTTTATCTCCACTTCTGTACTGTGGCAATTCCCCTCCCTCAACCAACTGACAAGGTCAAACAATCATCCAATCAATCGATAAATGAGCAACTTAAAATCTTATTTATTTTTGGGAGGGGAATATGTATGTGAGTACAGATGTCCCAGAGGTTAGAGAATTTCCCTGGAGCTGGGGTTACAGACAATTGTGAACAACCAAATCAGGGTACGGGTGCTGGGAACCGAACTTGGGTCCTTGGCAGAGGCAATAGATGCTCTTAACAACTGAACCATTCTTCCACTCCAATAATTTAAAAAAGGAAAGAAGAGAAAGGAACTTTAAACTGGGGGGGATGGGAGGTGGGTGGGAGGGGATGGTGCTATCACAGCGCAATGGTGCTAAGGAATCTAGAAGTTTCCAAGCCGGAGTCTTATGGCATGGCCCCAGAAATGGACACATAAGAATGTTAGGAAAGGAAAGAGTATTTTCAAAGACATTGCCAGCTCCATCTACATGATTTCAGTGAGATAGGATAGGGTTGGATATGAGAGATGTTTCCAGCCATAGTCCCTGTTAGCCTCTGCACAGGGCTAACTGGCTGCTGTTTGGTTTCCTATGTTAGCCAAGGTGTGCTCACTCATTCCTCTGAAGCTGACTTGAAGCACAGGGGAAATTTAGCCACCCCAAGGAACTTATACTCTGTCATAAGGCAATTTTGTTCTCTCCTTCCATCAGCAGAGTTGGCCCAGTGAGTTTAAAATATTTATTTTCTAATAACGAGTCACAGAACCAATTCTTATTAAAATAGACTTTTGAGTTTTCCTGTGCTTTGGTTCTACTCATTCCTTTATCATTTAACACAAAACAAACAAACAAACAAAACAAAACAACACATACACGCATACACACACAAGCGTTCCTCTTTAAAGAGACTCAGTGTGGCCTGCGGGCCTCCCCTTAAAAATAAGGAGCCTAGAGATATAATCTGTTTTCTGGATGAGGAAAAAGGAGGAAATGTGTTATAGGGAGATATGCAGAGGGAGACATTTTTCTTGCACTGGGCATTAAACCATTGATATAGATTCATTTGGTTCTGGTTTGAACTTTCTAGAATCCTTAAAAGTAAATTGGCCTGATCACTTAAACTGTTGCTGGTACAAAAGCCCCTTTGTGAGCGTTCCCTTTCATGTCTGGCTGGGTCGTAGGGTTTCCTATAATAGCCCATCTTCCCTACCCTTCATTAGGGAAAACCAATGCTGACATCCTGCCTAAGCTAGGCCCACAATCCCCAAAGAAAGTTGCTACGGTGCCCTCTTCTACACTATGTAAGTAGTTTGTCTGAGACAAACATACATAGTATATGTGGACAAACTATTGGAATGAGGTAAAGAAAACTCACTCCTAAAATGTAATTTATGCTTTACTTTCTACCATTAATAGGTTTGAGCTGGTAAAGAATGAACTTGAGAAGTCAGAAGGAATATCAGAGAATTTTTTGGGAGATACCAACAATGGAAATGAAAATAGTCGGCAAAAACACAAAGAGAGAGGTGACGGGTTGCGGAAAATGTTAATTTGTATCTACTTACAGTTGGGTTTATTACAATAAGAGAGAAATACTATAAATACTTGATAGTACAAAATACTTTACATAACAACTCATGCTACTGCAGAGTATTTTAGAGTGTGTGCTGTGCATGTTCTGTATCATCAGATGTTATGGAAACATCCAGATTCAAGATGAGTGTGTGAGACCATTTGTGACACATAAGGTTCTGTGTACAATGAACATCTGTATTTCAGAGAAAGAGATGGAGACAAGTAGAAGGTTGAGGTGGTGAAGGTCTGTTACAAAGGCAAGAGAGCAAACTGTACTAAAGTGAGGGCTTGCTAGAAAAAAATCCAGAGAAAAC
This sequence comes from Montemys delectorum, assembly GCA_019843815.1. Classification (NCBI taxonomy): domain Eukaryota; kingdom Metazoa; phylum Chordata; class Mammalia; order Rodentia; family Muridae; genus Montemys; species Montemys delectorum. The sequence continues at coordinate 1,903 of JADRCD010179870.1, forward strand.
CCTGTAGGGGGAGAAAGGAAGTTAGGCCTTTCTCTTCATCTTCCACAGTCCTGTGGTGGTACACCTTGCTCTCTACAATGAGCTTGTATTGTCAGCCCACTTGCTTGCAGGGTGGTAAAGAATGGAATTCTCTTATTTATACAAAAGCACTTTAACCCATGACTAAGCACAGGGTGATCTGTCCTTGAATGCCCACAATGGATTCTCCTCTGACCACACTCATACCATTGCATGTGTGTCCCTGACACACATCCACATCCCCAAGCCAAATGTATAGAAATGTAGCAATTTATTTCAGTTGTAGTTATTATAAGCTAGAACAACTATTTGCTATTATTAAGAAAGCAATGGCTTTCTTGACAAAACAGTGGGTTTTAATCTGATGCATGAGGCATAATAGGAAAGTTTAAGCAAAAGTCTTATCCTCTTTCACGTCCCATATTCCCCGCAAGTTAACGTTTAGCTATGGAAACTTGTACAAAACACATGATATGGAACCAAAACTTAACAATGGAGAGAGCTAGAATTCATAATAGATTTGTGTTCTGTGTATCATGAAAGCAATAGGAGCCCCAGTCAAACTTTCTAAACTCAGAATAGGGTGAGCTGCCACTGGACTTAAAAAAAAAAAAATGCATTTTGGAAAGTTTCCCTCCTAGGCAGCAAATACAGCTTACAGATGTGTCAATATGACAATGCTATAGTCTGGCTCTTAACTATTTCACTTCCCCAGACTTGCTCCCTGAAGTTGAACTACTGGAAAGCTGTGGAGCCTTTAAGAGGGAGGGCCCAGGGGAACTCCATTAGGTATTTAGGAGCAGGCCTTTCAAGCTTCATCCTCTTTCTGTCTTTGGTTTCATAGCTATGAGATGGGTGGTTGAGGGGTTTTGCTCTTCCACAGACTTTTCCTATGATATGTTTCTTGGAAATGGGCTAAAAAGCAACAAGGGCAACCAACCATGCCTTGGAGCATCCAGACTGTCAGCCAAAATAACTTGTTTTTCTTTCCTTTCTTCTATTTTTTAGTTGTTTTTTTTTTTTTTCATTTTATGCATTCTGGTGATTTGAATAAAAACAGCCCCTATAGACTCATAGGGAGTGACTGTATTAGGATGTGTGGCCTTGTTGGAGGAACTATGGATGGGCTTTGAGTTTTCAAAAGGTCAAACAAGGTCCAGTGGTTCACTAGCTCTTCCTGTTGGCTGCCAGTCCAGGTAGAACGCTCAGCTACCTCTCTAACACCGTGTCTTCCTCTGCGTCTCCATGGCGATAATGGAGTAACGTGTGAACTGGAAGTGAGCCCCAATTAAATGTTTTGTTATTGCATGCTCTATATTTTACACACACACACACACACACACACATTCCAAAATATAAGCTGCTAAATGTTATTTGTATGTATGTTTCCAAGGCTGACTGTTTGGCCCTAGACAACCAACTGGTATTCTCTTCACTGGGAAAGGCCACCTCGCCTACTCCCAATCTTCTTCAGTCGCCTATAGTTCTTTGTATGGAATTGAGGCTCTGTGGATTTTCCCCCATTCAGTTTAGCATGTCCATTGATACCATCCTTGTTCAGCTCATGTTTGGGCAAACACGTCGATGAGACTTTATGGGTGTATCTTCCAATGTTACTAGGAGACACAATCTCACAGTGAACTCCCTGGTCCCCTGGCTCTTATAATCACTCCACCACCTCTTCTGCAATATTTTCTGAGCCTTAGGTGTGGGAGTGTTTGTAGATGTAGCCAATGGGACTGGGCTCCACAACTCGGCATTTTGATTAAACCTGTTTTTCTTTATGAGCTTATTTATTTCCTCTCTGGCATTTGTTAGTGCATCAGGCACCCGACTATCACAGGCATTAACGAAGAGTCATGTCACATGGACATGTTCTCACTGTTCAGATCCATATCCTGACGCTCTTCAAAGACACGCCTCTCACTACTATGAATTTCAAAATGCTAATAAAGGGCCATCTTGAGGTGCATCCTATATTTTTAATTAGCCTATGCAATTAAGACATAACCCAAAAATAAGTTTGACCTCTCCTTTCAAAGTCTCTTGCCGCACTCCAGCATTACATGTACGAAAATGAAAACTTAAAATTTCTACTTGAATACTATTTTCTGATAGCTAAATTAATTCAGTCACTTTGCCCCAGGAAATTCTAATAGCATGACAATAATGCTAAGTAGGTTTTTAACATTTTTTTTCCTACTTATTTGTACAGACACGCAAAGGGAAGTACACATTAAAAGTCTTTTCATTCATCATTTACTTGCTTATGAATTTATCCAAGGATTGAATTTTGTTCTCATAACAATTCTAAGTGAAATATTGGCTCTCTAACTCTACCTCCCAAGTTTAATGTTCCCTTTTGTATGGGGAACTAGAAACTAGAAAGTTGCATAACAGAGTAAATAATGAAAAACTGCCAGATTAGTGAATTTTATAGAACTAGAGAATTTGCTATAAATTGTAAATGCCTTAAAAGACATTTAATGCTAAATCTGTATATATTTAAGAAAATGGCCCATTTCCCAGTGGGTAGCTACAGACTCATGCTCACGAAGTACAAACAAAAACATAGCAAAAAGACAAGAAAGCAAAAAGAGGACCTCGTGGTAGGAGGGGAATGATGGAGGAAGGAAGAGGATAGGAGAGAGTAAAGAGATGAATAATGCCAGCATGTATTATATGCATGTATGAAACTTCTACATTATAATTACTAAAAAAAAGAAAAGAAAATCTGATATTTACTAAGATGTAGAAAACATTATAGGACGCTTCATCTTTAAACATCGTCATTAAAGAATTGCAAGTGTCGTTGTACATATTATTTTTCCAGTGTTGGTTATGAGCAAGCAATAATATGTCAAATAGACAACTTTTCTCTCATGTGCTTTCTCTCCATGAGATTGACTGAGCAAGAACACTCTTCCACTGTACCCCAACAATAAACTCTAGAGGTTAGAGTTAGAGGTCTAACTGCTTAATCATTAGTCATCTATTACTGATGTAGACAAATGGAAATTCTTCAGGTAATGGAAGTGTGTGTGTGTGTGTGTGTGTGTGTGTGTGTGTGTGTATGTGTGTACATATAAAGATGAGCTTTAGATGTCTCCCCCGACCCCCACAAAAATAAAACAAACAAAAAACCCCAGAAAATCAGTGTGTGAGCATCACTGAGTAAGAGACTTCCAAGACTTCCAATTTTCTCTATCTAGCAAAAACAAATTCTGATTTACTAGATCAAGTTTACATTTGAGAATATCTGATTGTAGAGGTGTCTAGGGCAAAACAACCCATTAATTCATTCTAATCAATCTTTATGGAATTCTAAACTTGGGACTGTATATGTACTCATTTTTTAATGCTACCACACAAAAAGCTTCCAAAAGACTAGCATTGAGTCTGGCAGGGGTGTTTCTGGGAGGTCTACAAGGATCACACACACCTTCTTTTCCTAGCTTCTTCCAATTGTTTCTATTCCCAGGATGGCATCCTACTTCCTCCATTTTCAAAGTTGCATGTGTATTTCCCTCTCTCGGTCTGGCTTCTCCTCAGCTGCTCTCTTTCTTTTAGGAGGCTCTCATGATTTCACTGAGTATCGGGATAATCTACCAACGGTAATCTACAACCTGGAGACTGTTGCGAAAGGTTGTTGTTGACACACTATTGTGTATAAGAAGAACTGGGTCAACGTCCCAGGGGTTAGGATTGGACTTCTTTAAGGGGAGGGATTATTCTGTCTCAGATTTATAACTAAAGCCTTATTATTTGATTCAGGACAATATTTACCCAAGCAGACTAAAGTTCTTGAATACCATTGCTAGAGTTGTCATTAATTGAAATAGAAATGTAGAACAGCTAAGAAATTTTAGAATTTTAATTAGATGGCCACAACTGCTTTCAATAAAGACAAGCCATCTCATCCAGTCTTGGACTCTTTTCTATCCTGTAGAAATTAATTACACACTCATCAATGGCCTTGATGTTTCATTCTAGAACTCATCACAACTCAATACACCAAATACTGTCTACGAACAAAAGAGTTAAATCTCCCAAGACAATGCAACACATACTGCTTATATTTTTATAGATGATGACTAGTTTGTTTTAAAAATGAGAATGGATTTCAGGATAGGAGGAAGGGTATATTAAAAGGTCCTATCCAACAAATACTGTTTTCACAAGCTTTTCCCAAACAAAGGTCAGATAAGTCAATTAGTATTGAAATAGGATTTTCAAGAGACCACACTTTGTCTCAGACACAATGCAAAGAAAACTTGGTACAGAGATGTTTTTATTCAACTTGCCCAAGGCTACACAGCTAATCTCAGCCACAGCTATCCTCTGATACTCGGTGTGCACTCTCAGACTTACGACCTAGCTCTCCTAATACATAATAGGGTCGATGACAATGCTTCGTGCTGGATTGCATTGTAAATCAACTGCTTCACTAACCTCCACGTCCAAGGATAATAGAAGAGCACTTCATCATTCTTTTCTGTGACAAAATATAAAGTAAGTGAAGGACCAGCGTCCTAAGATGGTGTGTAAACTAGACAAGAGTCACAATATGTCACATAAGAAGTAACAGGAATGAGAAACTAGGCTGAAAAAAACCATTCAGGAGAAAGAGGAGGATGAAGATGATGATAAAATAGTAACTCAGTGCCCTTTCCCCAAGACCAGAAAGACCTAATTAATGACAACTCGCTGATTTTGAAACTAATTTCTTCCCAGTATTAATCATGCATAGCTTCCTGTTAATAACCGGATTGAATTCTGTTTGAATTCTGTTATTAAAAGTACAGGGAGCTGGGTTTGGTGGTGCACATCTTTATTCCCAGCACTTGGAAGGCAAAGGGCGGGGTTGGAGGTAGGGGGGGCATCTCCTTGAGTTCAAGGCCAGTCTAATTTCATAATAAGTTCCAGGCCAGCCAGAACGACAAAGGAAGACACTGTCTCAGAACAAACAAACAAACAAAAAGACCAACAACAAAACAAGTTACGTAGGGGAATAGGAACACTCTTAAATTATTCGGAAAAAAAAAATTTTTTTTTTTGGTACCTAAAAGAGAACTGAAGTGGACTTACTTGATGTAATAGGGCACTTTATTATGCGAAATGGACCTCTGCCATGGCAGCTGGACTGAAGCTGAGGAAACAAAAGGAAGTTATTGGAAGCAGCAAGCCTTACACCTTAATGTAAAACAAATGAACACATTTCACAGCAAATCTTGAGGGACCCGTTCCGGCTCTAAGCTGGATTCCTGCAATTAAGAAAAGCACGAGGCCAAGCAGCACAGCTTTGAGGCTTCATGTGAAGGGAGGAAAAGAACCAAGACTCAACTTCCAGAGCGGATTCTGTCAGACCCTAATGATGGAAACACTGCCACAGAATTAGGGTATTGTTCATAAACATTACAACATAGAACTCAGTGCCATCTGCAAAGGGTGCTTGCTCCCTATACATTGTGTATTCAGATTTAAAACGACAATTCGCAAGATGGAATTTCTAGATCACTAACAGTATTCTTCACTTTGCACCACATTCTTAAGCTCAGCTATTATGAACAGATGGCACTCAAGCAAATTTAATTATAAGAAGATTTTAGAAAGAAAATTTAACATAAAAATAGGCAAGGGGTTTTTAAGAGCCAAGCAGATCATCTAAGAAGAATATCAGATACTTATTTTCATCCGCAACACTTAAAAAACAGTTTTCCATGTTTGTAGTATGTTCGAGATGTTTGGCATGATTGAGATACTCTGCCTTTTAATGGAAGTGCTTTACTTTTCTCAGTTCTGTTTACTAATTACTTGAAAAGATACATTACAGTACTGTTTTAGTAAATCAATTATTTAAAAATTTATTTAAGTACAGTAGCCCACATGAATTTAGAACCAGAAGAATTTTGCTAATCAAGGTATCAGGTAAATTAAAATGAAAATTTACAACTATCTCTAGACCTTCACATAGACATATGTCACTACTTTTTCATAATTTCTTGGCACACTGATGTCTTGCAAATATGTAACATTCTAAACTTTGCCAAGCATCCCAAATCCATATTTTATTTTGAAAATGCAGCAAGACCCACACACCAATGTCCAGTTTAATAGAGAAGAAGCTATCTATGCAGAGTGAAAAATAGCTGCCCAAGGGCTGGAGAGATGGCTCACTGCTTAAGAGTACTGGCTGCTCTTCCACACGTCTTGAGTTCAGTTCTCAACAACCAGATGATGGCTCACAACCATCTGTAAATGGGAATCAATGCCCTCATCTGGGGTGTCTGAAGAGAGCAACAATGTACTCACATACATAAAATAAATAAATCTTAGAAAGAAAAAAAGAAAGTCCTGTGATATGAGGTCCTCCCCCCCCCCCAAAAAAAAGAAGAAAAAAGAAGCAGCAGCTACCCAAAGTCCTTCCCCAAAAGGTGTAATTCAGATACCACCACACTTTTCCAAATACTAGTTCAGCAAACCTTCTCCTTAACAATTGGTCTGGTCTCAATCAAAGGCAAGCACTCATCTTTCAAACTGGATGTTTCAAATATCCATCGATGTTCACAGACAGACATGGAAATGAAGACTCGGGTCTGCCACGTGTCTCATGAGAGCCAGCCTCATTTAATGTTGGCACCAGGCTAATAGGTCAGGTTTTATTACATGTCTCATGAAACATGCTTCTTTAATAAGCATGGATAAAGTCCAAGGATCACAATCAAGCCAAAGACTATAAGCAGCAAAGGATAAGAATTATTAAATGTACTAATTGCAAGTTTGCTCACACTCCTTCATGTATGTAATCATTATTTTGATTTGAATAGTCAAGCTTCTTGGACTGTTAGTTGAACACTGAAAGACCGTGTGCTTGAGCATCATGAAGTGTCTGACAAGTCTTCAATGCTTCATGACTGAAGAAACATGAGCTAGATTTCCATTGGAGAGGTTGCCAGGTGAAAAGTTAGGGCTCCATCAATATTAGCAGATAAACTGATCATTTGAACTATAGAATCTCAATTATTTACTAATGCTTTTTTAATTTGGTCTTAGTTATTCTATAAGGTTTAGAAATCTATTATACTTCATATCTAATGAGTGTAATTAAAGGCTATTTATTTCAAGAATAATGCTATCCATATGTTAAACATTAAAAAAAAAAAAAAAAAAAAAGTAAAATCCATCCTTACCTACCACAACAAACACCCAGAGGCTCAGCTTAGGAACTGAACTGAAGATGTATAAGTCTTAGAGGTAGGGAACAGAAAGTGACAAATTTGACTTCACAAGAATGTAAAAGTAAATAAAGCCTGACCCTTGGTCCTTCGATTCTCAGTTTTGTCACAGTGACAAGAAAGAGAGAGAGAGCAGAGAGAGCGAGGATGAGGTTAACAACCAGGAGACATGGAGTTTGACTTCATCTCTCTCTATGGTTTCAGGAAAAATAAGAGTTTCCATAATTGAGAAGTATTCTTGGCCTTGAGCTTAAAATTTACTTAAATTTAATTCAATTACACACCTTGTTTTTTCCCCATATACTTCCCATAGGAAATTAAAGGAAAGGCATTAATATATGTGCTGCAAGCATCTTCGCCAAGGTGCGACTTGGCTGCTTTGTCTAACGGGATGGACTACTGAATTAAATCCCTGAGGCAATCTGAGGAAATAGGTATGCAGAGATCAAGAAATTACGTTTCAAAAATCCTCAGGTCTAGTAAAAGACAGTGTTAACATTTAAATTCGATTTGGGAGTTTCAAAATTCATCATTCTAAAATGTCATCAGAAGTGAATGATTAAAAAAACAAAACAAAACAGAAAAACAGGGCTCAAAATTACTCACTGAAGACTTCATGAAGTGCACATAAAATTAAAAATTCCAGTTGGAGGATGCTCCATTAAGCCTACCTTTGTGTAACACTTAATGTATAACATTTGCCCATAAGATGAAAACCTTGAGCCTAGTAAACCAACATTTTCTCATTTAAGTATTTACAAAGTGATTTAAAATGCATGTGAAGCTTTTTAAAAAACTAAGTATACATATATAGAGAGAGAATTGAGATAAACTAATTAAAAAAACCTTACAGCATAAATTTTTGGTGTGAAACATTCAGAACTTTTGCATGGCAAATACCATATATGTTATCATAACTAACGTTTCAATGAGAAAACATATCTAGAGACAAATTTACTTTTGTTTTCCCTTGAAGATTTACCAATTTGCATGCTGTATTACATAAGCAATACGTAATATTTCATGAATATCTTCTTTTAAAGTATAGTTAGAGCAAAGATATAGCTTCTTGGGCAGAACTGAACAAATTTGCTAATTCATTCAAGTTAAACAGGAACATTCAAATTTATTGATACTTACTGGAAAGAAAGTGTTGAGAAGATGGCCCAAAGTCTCTGTGGGCTTCCTGGAGCTGCTTAAGGCGATCATCCACGGAAACCTGCACACATGCACAGGCCAGATGAAACGACAGACTTCAAGACAGCGCTTTTCAGAACACCCTTGACTTAATGACTTTATCAAGTGATGCTGTTGCTCAATCAATTCATTACTGCTTGGGCGGAAAACTTTTCTTCTTATTAATGCAGTAGCATGAAAATCAACTTCTGACATTAAATAATGGTAAAGAAAGCCAGAGATTATACTAAACTATCTATATGAACTTTGAATTTATCCAATAACCACATTAGCTTAACATTACTATGGTTATCCTTTTAGAGATGAAGAAAGCAAGACACAAGGAAGGACCGGAGGACACAATTAGTCAGAACAACATGAATATTCATGCCTTGGCCTTCAGAGGTCATCTCTATGCCTGAAAACTGTTCTCCCCCACTTCGCCGCAGGATGCATGCTTCTAAGGCAGTTTAAGATGTGGGCAAGGGAGGAGCCCTTACTCATCCTCTTTTATAAAAAAAAAAGGATAAAAGTGCCACAGAGATTGTGTGAGAAATGGAGCTTGGAGAACTCTAAAGATAAAGACATAAACAGATGGATGGATGGGGAGACAGGCAGGTAGGCAGACGATGATAGATTGTTACACAGATTGATAAGTATATTGATAGTGAGGAAAGTGGGCAGACTAACAGATAGACAACAGACAGACAGATGGAAGATAGAAAAATGAATATGTGAAATGACAGAAGAGAGAAAACAGGAAACTGGGTGTGAAACATCTGATTTCCCTACAAGTTTGCATCTGATGGTCTTTACCAACGGAAAGAGGAGCCTCTGGGCAGCTGAGCATCCCTGCTCATGGCTGCAATGCGTAAAGTGTACCCCAGCCTCGACTCCCTTCTATAGCTGCTAATGCGAATTCGATGGTTATTGTCCCACACGACAGAGATAGTTATGAAACCAAATGTAAATGAACAATGATTGCATACAGCCTTCTGACATTTCCATCTCCCTGGCCCTGTTATTTGTCTGTGCAGTGCTGGGGAGCTGTTCCATTTGGATGGACAATTTCATTTTCAGCTCACTGTAAATAAAACTTGTATCTGCCTAGCTCAACCGGCAACTCAGCTTTCTCCTGATCAGCTACATAAATTGCATCAGAGTCCACTTTATTCATTATGAGAAATGCTCAAATGTCATATTTTATGAGTAAGTAAGCTGCTATTCCTGAAATTTAACAGCATTGTCTGCTAATGGGGATTTGTCTTTGCTTCTCCAGGACGGATATTTGAACTCTAGCAGCTACCAGCAGCATCAAAGACAAGGATGGAAGAACGCATGCTCCCATCAAATCTAACCACGTGTTTAACATCTTTAGAGATGGGGATAACAGACGCAAAGTTAAAGGAAATCAAGAAAGACCAGAAGAGCAACCTTCAAATGAGTATAATGAATGATAATGATGCAGAGGAATGGGGAAGAAGCAAAAAGCGCTAGGTTCAGACATCTCTGTGAGCACTTAACAAATTTTATACGCTTGGCCTGACTAATCCCGGATTATTGGTATTCTTCACAAGAATAGGAAAGACTGTCACATACAGAACATTCACATCTCACATTTTCAATTTCATTAAGAAAACATGTACCATTACATTAAAAAATATTAACATTCATTTATTCTACGTGAAGAGGAGTGCAGGAGGGCGGGACACAGGTGTCACAGAGCATCTTTTATAAGTTGGTCCTTGCTGGGCAGTGGTGGCGCACACCTTTAATCCCAGCACTTGGGAGGCAGAGGTAGGTGGATTTCTGAGTTCGAGGCCAGCCTGATATTCAGAGTGAGTTCCAGGTCAGCCAGGGCTACACAGAGAAAGCCTGTCTCAAAAAAAACCAAAAAATAAAAACCAAAAAACAAACAAAACAAAACAAAACAAAAAAACAAAGAAGTTGGTCCTTTCCTTCTACCAACAAATTCTGGTGTTTGCAAATGCATCTACCTACCGAGTCCAATCTCAGTCACCTCCTTGGGCATTTTGATGTTGGGTAATACAAGAACATAATGTAACCTAAAATGTACCATACTTTTCAAATAAGATGACTGAACTTGCACATTTGTATTACTAAGTGCCATATTGTAGAGAAATTGGTCAAAATTATTTACTGTTACTCTTCTAGTTACAGCCTCCCCTGCGAATTTTCAGCAAAAAGGCACAGCTGCTTGGACTCCTAGCAGGTGGAGACCAAATGTGTCACAGATCCTTTGTACCATGAACTCCTGCCTGGCATGGACAGTAGTCAGCCAATGCTTATACCTGGGACACTCAGGAGTCCTGGCTCAGTTAAATCTGGAATCTACAAGAAAGGTCAAGAACCATTGAAATAATTGTCATGGGAAGGTGGGTTCTAGAAGCTAAGTGCAGGTGTGCTTTCTGTAAACAAGGAGAAAGCTCCTGCACAGTGAACAATGTAAAGAGAAAGAAGAAAAGCTTTGTAACTTTTTCAAAAGAAAAAGAACACATAATGAAAGTAAGAAAAGGATTCCTTCACAAGTAACAACAGGACAAATGATTCTGTGGCAGACTAGAGGTTACAATTGCCACAACTTACTGGACTTTGTGTAATTTTTTACAAGTATTATATACAATGTAAATATAAATTATGACCAAAAAAAATCCATACTCATAACTAAATGATGCTCTTGGTTTCAAGATATAGAAAGACAAGTTCCTGCCTGCTAAATGTCCTCAGTAAAGAGAGAAGTAAGATAATATGTAATTTAAAAGTAAGGTGGGTTTTAAAGACCATCCAAGTGTTTCTGTTTGTGCACATCCTAAAGTGTGTTTTTCAGGTTTAAAACACACACACACACAAGCACATACATGCACACACACACAAAGAGTTGTTACACTAAGAAACTAAATACAAATCAACAGTTGCACAACCTGACATTTCGATTCCCTTTCTGTATTCTTTATGCAGTGTTTGACAGCATTCTGAAGGGGCTAAGTGGATACCTGGAGAAGTTTCCATCGCATATTAAGGTCATCCAGCTGGCGAGACATCTTTAGAGATGGATGCAGGTCAAGTGGAGACAGCTGACTAGACAGGTCATTCATTGTTTTAACTTTTAAGTTGATTGGTGCAATTTCTTCTCTAAACGCCTGGTAGAAAACAGATTATTTTAGAAGAAGAGACTTTCTCAAAAGCCAGAGTTGTCATCTTCTTACTGAAGACCCATGGAAAGGCCAATATGAGGCCATCAAGCACAGATGCTACTTGGCAGCGGCTGACTGGATCAGGCCTGTAATGACCTACACAGCCAGAGACCTCCTGAGCATTTAAGTATGTGTGCAAGGAGAAAAACTCAAGTTGCAAACTCATTTAAGACATGAAATATTTCTGTCTAGTCTATAATATGCAAACCATTATTGACTATTGTTGCATGACCACTTGCTTCTACTTTACTTCTGCACTTTCTGTTTCTATTTTACCTTGCTCCTATATTTCACCAGACACAAGTTGACTTGATCTCAGTCATGCTTAGATTAGAGGTGGAGTAAAAGTAGCTTTCTTTACTACTAACCCATAGTTATTGGATAGCGAAGAGAAAGCTTCATGTCTCCCTAAACCCACTAGGATCACAGTCTGTGCTTAGGGCAGTGGCAAGAAGAGCAGAGCATCATGGGAAAGCTATAGATGAGTCTCAGAACTGAACTGCTGCCTCTTGGTGCAGAACAGACAGGTAAAAAGTGTATGTCCTGGGTAAGTATGTGAAAAGGGAAGCTAGGCTTTAGAGCTAATGAGAGCAAACAGCACAATGAAACATTCATGGCCTCCTTTCTCCACAGAATTCCACCTGCCTGATGCATTGGTTCCCTTTCTCTGACAAGTCTTTGTCTAGATCCCCTGGATCCTGAAATGCCTCAGCTAGGAGATTTCCCTCGGCAGCCTTGCCTGGAAGCCTTCCCGCAACATTTCCCAGCATTCCTGGGACTTTCTGCTCAGTTTCACTAGCCCAACTATGACTTTCAGACAGCATATCAAAACATGCAAATCACGTATCAAGTGTCATGACATAGCTATTCTCAAAGTTCAGAGCTATTCCAACCCCTCTGCTGGACATCTCAGATTTCAGTTCTTACCCCTTAGCATTCACATTCTTCCTGTTCCGTGGAAGAAGCTGGTTAAGAAGAGACACTTCTCTACATTTAGAACCTGCACACGTGCACAAACACACACAATAGTACTCATCTGCTGTTTTTCTGATGTTACAGTAAAGAACAGAATGCACCTCCTTTGTTCCTTGGTCATATGTTAGACTTTAGGACAAATAAACAGCTTTACAAGAGGACAGGGATAAAATTTTGCCTTCCCTAAAGCCTATCCTGAATTATAAACATTGCTAAAACCTAATATTCAGGAATCAAATATTTTCAATGGTAAATCAGGGAAAATATTTTAGTGTTTTCAAATTCTGGACTATGCCTAAAGGCATGTGGTTAAGTCCAAAGAAGAGTTGAAGAACAAACCACATGAGACAAGAAACCAAGAGACAGAAACCAACATGCAAACCACGGGCATCAGAGACGGCAGTGTGTGAATGCCATTTGAGTCTGTAAACATGGAAGTCACCAGGTGTTTAATACAATCAATTTCCAACCTCAGTAGACACCAGTGCATCAAAAGAAGTCAGAAGAAAGGAAACCCCAAAGGACACACGTCCTTCCACAACATGGAAAAAGAAAGAATTTGGTTTTGCAGTTGGTTTTGTCTATCCCCACTGATACTGGACATCCAAAGATGGTGCAATGTGCACATGCAGACTGTAATGCAATTGTGCAATGTGCACAATGTGTAGATCCAGATATTGGGCATGCAGGCTTGGCAGGTGCAAAGGATTAACAAATAACACAGGTGTGGGAGACAGAGGGAAGGGCGGGTGAGTGGAGGACACTGAACTCTTCAGTGTGGACTCTGAAACAAGGCAGATTCGCTCAGACACAGTTGAACACACATGCTAGAACTCAAACGTTTCCAGGGTTTGTAACAGTGATTTTCAAAGACCCTAGATCCATATTTTAAAATCAATATCCTTTTAGTTTTAGGTATTAAAATTTAAAGTTAACATGCAATTTGATAGGTTTCTAATTTTAAATAACAACCAGTTTTATATCAACAGATGGTAAAGGTGTTTTACAATTTGATCATAACTTTATGCATAATTTCAAGACAGGATTTTTTTTTTATTTTAAGGAATAAAGAAGCTTATACTTCTACTATGTGAAAATCCTATTTTGTTTTGTTTTGTGTTGTGTTACAAGTCATAGGTGAAAAATTAACAGAGCTTTGACAGGAAAGTCTTTTTGGTTCTGTTTGCACTTTTTATAGCAAGGCGTTTTTATGGCAATGAGGAAACTTTCTATCAAGGAAGTTTATCTTTTGCCTTTTAAGAGTTTCCAAATTAAGGGGCTTGAAATAAATGGAGTTGTAAATGGCTTTTCAGAACTGCCATGTGTTCTTGTATAAAGAACTAATTTATCATGTTTTGACTGTACTTTCCTCTAAGAGAATACGAGTCTACGTAGCCCTCTCTGTTATAAAAACAAACATCTGCTACTATCAAAGGTGCTCGTTGGACTGTTGGCAGGTGTGTGTCTCAAACCCGTCTGGTACCACATGATGTAGATGCAGAAAATGGTATTATTATTAAAGATAACTTTAGCAACTGAAATTACTTCATTATTCCTGAGGATTTTATTTTCCAGCCGTGCTTTGACATATTTAGTCATAGTCTGCAATTTCAAGTATTTAGTTTTTACCTCCCTATATAGCTTCAGTGAGAGAGGTGATATACATTTAAGGAACATGTGAACTATTTTGAATTTATTTTATTTGGTTTCGTGAGACTTGAATTTTTAATTTTTACCTCTTAAGATATAAAAGCAATTTAATCCAATTTATTCTTTTCCATTAGACTATTTTTGTGTGTGTGCGTTTTTTGCTTTTGTTTTTTAAGCTTCCCACTTAAGTAGATTTGAACAAAAGAATTTGGCTGGAGAGACAAGTCATTCCTTTAATTAAGTAAGACTGCCAATTCTCAAACTGTTGGGTTTTTTTTCCAGATACAAATTTTCATTTTTTTTCAACACTAATTATCCCCAATTATCATGTGATACTTTAAAAATTCAAAAAGGTAAGTTCCCACTCAAATCCAGAGGGGTTTTGGTTGTTGTATTTTTGAAACTAATTGTATTTTGTAAATCACTGAAAGACTTTTTAGGGTTTAAAACTAGTTAAGCCAGATTTGATGTCAAAGAACTGTAACACCAGCTACATGGGAGGGTGAGGCAGAAAGGCCTATTCGAGCTATGGAGTGAGTTCAAGACTAGCCCAGACACCCTAGCAAGATCTTGTCTCAAACTAAAAACTAAAAAGAAGGCTTTGCACACAGTTGAATGGTGCTGCATTTACCCAGAATGCACAAGGCCCCAAATACAACCCACACTACCTAAGATAAATAAATAGGAAAAATACACAAAGTGTCCAATATTTGAAAAAAGAGGCACTGATAAACTAATGATTATGTTTTTCTTAGATTATTTTAAATTCACGTGTATCCGGAGAAATGTTTTTTGGAATACTGTAGGTTCTGGAAGAGGTCTACAGAGAAATGTTTTTTTGGAATACCGTAGGTTCTGGAAGAGCTTAATTTATAGAGCAGGCAGACACATCTCTAGCATCAAAAATGGAGAAGACTATATTCTTTACTAATACTTGTTTCAAATTTAAAAGTTTTATGTTTAAAAGTGTTTGAATTTTAGAGGGTTTAAATTCAAAGGATTGGTCAAGGTTGTGTTTGACATTAGATTGAAAGAGGTCTCTGCAGTGAAGGAGGGGACAATTAAAAAAAAAAAAATCACAGAGACTCTAAACCTAACTGGCTGTGTGGGCTTGGGCAACTGCAGTTTTGCCTTCAGTAAATAATCCTTACCTTGTTGCTGGTGTGCGGATTAAAAGAGATAACCACATGAACTGACTAAGAACAGGTCTTGGCACAAAAGAAGACGCCTTAAGAAATACTAGCTATTGCTACTCCTCTGCCTATCCACTCAGACGTTCACTCACGTAACTTGGCCTAAGTCTTAAGTTAATTTCTCAGAGCTTGCCTTTCCACTCAGCCACACTCATATAAAGGCAGATTGTTACCCAGTGTCTATGAACAAAAGATGTGTGTACCTTTTGCAATAAAAACTCTGTGCATGATGGACAGTGTTGGAGTCATCCCTTCTGATGGTCTCAGTACTCGTCCTCTGGCGTGATTCATGATTATACAAACATTGCTTTCTCTAACGTTGTAATCTCTGTCTTTTGCTGCCTAAATTTTCCTACCCCACCACACTCTGAAAATGTAGAATGAGGAAGCAAAGCCGATTTACACCATAGAACTAATATCCTTAACCTTGGGCAATTCCTGGTTACAAATGGAATTGATAACTAAATTTATTTTTCATTTGCTCAGAAAATAAGATAGAAATTATAGATGAGAATTCCCACTAAAGCAGTTTGTTTAAATCCAACCACCAGTTTCTAGCAGACAGAACCTGTAGGCTGTACCACACAGGTACAATTCTATTAAATCTAGGCTTGGGGAATCATTACAAAATAAACAATTAAAAAAAAACCAAATGAATAGGAAACAAAAGAAAATGAAATGGGGGGGGCATATCTGGAAACAAAGTGACTTTAAAAAGTTTGGGGGAGGTTTTGTCTTGTTTTAAATGGCTAAGCCTAAATCTACACTATTTTGGGATACTCAAATGGGATTTTTAAAATGTTTAAACAAACTAAATTATCATAAATCCACCTTGGTGAGTTTTTTTTTTTTTTTTTTTGAGAGGGTTACATATGGAAAACATCTGTCATAATTCCTGACTTGGGTGGGGAGCTGAAGCTGTGTCAGCTCATAAGAATCCCTTATATGTGGGTCTCCTTATTTATGTTCTACACAACAACAACACATTCCTTAAATATTCTTTGTCAAAGTGCTGACCAGGGTTTTCTCTATGTGATCCTGCAGCGAGTCTATGAGCAGGTCTCCCACGGGCTTCCAGCCGTTCCGCACAGCCTCCACCTCCTTCATGTCCGCATCCAGGTCGTCCATAGCTCCTTGCAGGTCTCGGAGTTTCTCTAACGCCTTCCCTACTTGCTTTTGCCAGTTGCTAGTCACAGCATTTAGATTCTCCCACTTCTCTCTGACTTCAGAAGACTGTTTGCGCATGGCTTTGGCGATCTTCTGGGCTCTCTCCTCAGGAGTCAACTCTGTGATTAAAACAGAGAAGGTATAGTTCGGTGTCTACTTAGTTATACACGTACTCTTCATATCGAAGTGTGAATCTCACTGTTGTTAAACGGGTTACTACTGTATATAGACAAAGGCTGAGCAACGACGGTCAGAGGAAAATGTTTTCTCTATATGTGTTTACCAGTGAAGACATATTTACCTCTAAATGTATACTCAGAATGAAAAGAAAATGAGTGCTCAGGTTAGTAAATGGTTTAATGTTCATGGTGACTTCTGAATTTTAATATTTTAACATTTGTAAGCCTTGAAATGTAGCAAGAAAACTCAAGAAAGAAAACATTTTTCCTTTACCATAAATTTACTTATGTGAAAATCCAAAGACATTTTTTCATTTCATTGTTCTCAAGAGAAATTAAAAGCATAATTAGCAGAGACTAGCTGTAAGTTATAAAAAAATATATAAGATTAATTTACCATGTTTCTTTCAAGAACAAACTCAAGGCATATGACATCTTAGAGACTTCACCATCCGTGAATGTGCAATGTGCTTGCTTGTTCATGTTTAACAGAGGACATTTTCCGAAGACTGGACATACGGGAACTGAATGTTTATCCACACTTCACCAGGGGGACTGCAAGATTACAAGGACCATCCTTGACACGGAAAAGAGCCAGGAGTCCGAGTTTAAGAAATAAACTAAGCCTTTCCAATGGAAAGGACACACACAGTGTAAGGCTAGTAAGAAGAGCGACAGCCCAGCAGAGAAGAAAGGATGAACACAGAAACCCAAGTCAGGCTGGTTCTAAGCCCAGGCTCAGAAACAGTGAACCCTGCTGTTTTGCAAGGGCAGGAGGAAGGACGCATTTGGACGCATTTGGACGCAGAGAGTGACTCCCAAAGCAGGACAACCAGGTATGGGAATGTCTGGGACTCTCGCCCCCAACACTTGAGGATCCTCTCTTTAATCTAGCTGGTTTAAGTGAACCTTCTTGACTGCCCCCACAAACAGAGAGGCAGATCAAAACCACACAGCTATGGCAAAAGGCAGGCTCGCCTAAGGCAGACATGTATGCAGACACACGGTCCTGGACTTTGGGTAGCATTGCAGATAAGCCCATCCTAAGCTGAAAAGCAATCTCAGAAATCAAATGCGCATCTAGTTACTAGCTCTGACTTACCAAATACCACAGCTCAGCCGATACTGAATATGGATAGAGTCCCGCTATGAGCCTGTGGTTAGACAAGCTCATTGAACACAAAGCTTCCTTCATAATAAAATACTAAAAAAGGTCTCATAAGGTACAGAATACTGCACCGAATGCTTGAAACAGAATGGCCATGGGGTGGAGTTTCCCGTGACTGGAGCCCTCCAAATGTTTTAAGACGACTCATCCTAAGTCATTATCTGCAATAATACTATCCCATCTTTAAGTATGGGATTAGTAATTTCTACTTCACCTTAAAATGCTTTCTAGGGAAAATAAACTTTATCCAGCTTAATCACCAAGTGGACTTTGTCCTAAAATGAGCTGAAGTCAGCACTCCTAAACCTCAATGTCCACCTTATTAAAAGTCTGCCTATCTGTCCTCATCTACATGTCACTCAAAAGACAATTTAAAGATGACAGGCTATGCATGTTTGTAAAATTTTCCAGAAAATGTTAAACACTGATACTCAGACTCAAATGGCCTATGAAAATCCAGCACCCATGAATTGGCACTGTTTGGGGATTACTGGGAGAATCGAGGGTGAGAAGGAAAAGCAGCAAAGGAGTGGATACTCTGAATATACCAGACTGAACCTCAACAGTGCACACACACACACACACACACACACACACTCACTCACATGTACATCTCCAACACCATACACCTACCCACACCACTTACACACGCACTCACACACACACATACACACACCACATATACACACATACACTTCCAACACCGTATATGCACACACCTACCCACACATACTCTCTCTGCCTCTCTCTCTGCCCCTCTCTCTCTCTCTCTCTCTCTCTCTCTCTCTCTCTCTCTCTCTCACACACACACACACACACACACACACACACACACCCTAGTAATAAGTGAAAGCCAGTTTAGAATCCTCAGCCAGGAAGTCTAGAGAGAAGGGCCACTACGTGTAACCAACACATAAGGGCAGCCAGACTCCAGAGGGGAAAACAGAGTGTCATTAAAAGGCAAGTTTCTTTAAATCCTTATGCCTTCCAGACATCTGTAAAACGCTAAATATAACACCTATATTTTATATTTTACACAAATGTAAAATGTTATGTGTGAGATGAAAATTTCATTTGCAGCGGCCTCAGGAGAAGCGGGGTAGCTTTTATGAGGGCTACACCTGCGCTGGTTAATAAGTTACTGGGCTTTTCGAAGAATGTATTTTAAGCATTTGTGTTTCAATGTCTATGGGAGGGAGACAGAGGGAAGGAGGGAGAGAGACAGAGAAACAGAAAGAGAAAGAGAGAGAGAAAGAGAGAGAGACAGAGACAGAGATAGAGTCAGATACAGAGAGAAAGACAGAAATAGAGACAGAGACAGAGAGAGAGACAGAGACAGAGATAGAGACAGATACAGAGAGAGAGACAGCCTGATCATGTTTGAGACAAGATAGCTTACTCACAGTGTTTTGCCTTGGATGAAGTACAAACTGTTTCTGAATCAACTACTAAATGACCCAGCCCACAGAGGCACACAGCTTCCTCATCCTGGGGCGTAACATCCCATTACTGGCTGCCATGTTTTCGACCAGTGGAAATTCTTCTGTTTGCGCAGTCCTTTCGTTGGTTTACCATATAATCCCCTCTTGAGCAGCTCGCAGTAGAGGAGCAAAGCTTGACACTAAACTCACCATCTGTTTACCACAGATGACCTGTGCCCGCTAAGCACTCTGGAGTCAGAACACAAGTGCATCCCATCGCAGCAAGCCTTAGAAGCTGTTTAAAGCCAAGGGGAGAATACCAAACCAAACCAAACCAAACCAAACCAAACCAAACCAAACCAAACCAAACCAAAGCTTTCCACGTTTGTGAGGCATGTAAAATGAAACAATATGTAAAATATCAAGTTAGGGCAATTTGAATGGACAAAGCAAAAAAAAAGAAAAAAAAAAAAAAAAAAAGAAAAAGGAAAGAAAGAAAACTCCAAAGAGACAGAAACGATTTACAGGGGAAAGAATAAGTTCTTAAGGAATACAGTCTTTAAAAACAAAACCTTCTCATTTGAAAAACCAATGAATAAATGTTCTTTTAAAGCATGAACAGCTTCAGTGGTAAATTCTGAAGCCCTGGGTGGAGAAGCATCTCAGCCAGTCGTTCTATAGCATGGTATTGTAGGAGAAATCCCGCTGAGAGCTGATTCAAACCGATCCTTTCTAGAAGCTGCTATCAGAGACCCGCGCTAAAGCATAGTGATTTGGCCCATCAAGCTGGAGATTCCTGGAGAGATGCCCAACTGCCCCAGTCATCCCAGTATCTGTCAGCAGAGCGTGCCTAGCTTAATGGAGCACAAACAGTGGCTCTCTGGTCCTGTAGCTGAAGACACATTTCCCTTCCACTGGGTTGATGTGTCAATCCCATGTACAACATAGCCCCTCAATACAGGAGGCCTGGGAGCCCAGTGATAAGAGAGCATTCTAATTTGCATTTGAAAACACGAACAAATGGGCTGATGCCAAAGAAGGGAAATAGGTCGACAAAGCCAAATTCATTTGCCTGCAATTCTGAGGCCAGAAGAGCTCTTTCTATGTCATTGGCCTTCCTGCCCAGTGTCTGTGTGCACCTGTGTGGATATTTTCATTCCATCTTCTCCATCCTCCTTGGTTCAGGCCTGGGGGTCAAACTGCCCAAAATTTGAAGGTAGAATTATATTTAAATCGTATAATTTACATGCTTGGATTCATTTGATTGTATATTCTACATCCTGCTATTCCATTTTATGGAATATCTTGTCTGTTTTTTAATGTTTATTCTATTATTTTAAACGGTACAGTCTATAATGTGCTACATAATTTTGGAAGACCAAAACGGGGAAAGTTGAAGTTGATGTCACATGCCTGTAATCTCAGGCCAGCCGTGGGCTACATGGAAAAGAGGAAAAGAAAGCTCAGTAAATCTTTATATTTCTTCGAGTGCGCTCATGGATTCTCCTGCATTTAGAACAGGCTTTTCTATACTATGGGAACAAAGAAAAGGAGGTAAAGCAGACTGAGGCGAGGAGCCAGGCCCAGACGTAGGCAGCAGAGCCCCTCCTTCTTGTGCATGCATGTTGCTCAAGTATGGGGCACGCTGCATGGTTCGTTCATCCCTGTCTTCCCAGGAGTAAACCCCACGGATTCCTCTTATTCTACGAGAACACTTTATTCTCCCTGCTTATTTTAAGAAAGGTAGACATTCTCCCTTTGTGTGCTTGTGAAAATATTTATTTTAAACATAATTCTTTTATAAAATAGTGATAGTCGCCTGTTGGAATCACCCTGGTGGTGAGGATGATTAAGGTCGAGGTTAACCTTAAGGTTGTTAAGGATGATTTCCTGACTTTATCATAGTTTCTCTACATGTGGTACTGGTCCAGCCTTTACTTCTTGTTACTACTGATTCTAAATACTTACATCAGGAGCATTTATTTCCTTTCCATCTTGGTTGAGAATCCCGACAGGTCTGTCACTGACTTGCAGTGAATACTTTAGCTTTACTTTTTAAAAGCAACACTAAACTTCACTTTTAAATGTCCACTTCACGTTTTCCCCTCCTTGCCAGGCCCGTGTAAAGCTACATATTCAAATTATAAACCTTCAAAAGTCATTTAATCTATGATCATTCTCCATATCTGAGTTGTACTATGTGGGGTTTTTGTTTTTGTTTGCATTTATTTGCAGTCTTTTATACTCTATCAATACGTGAGAGATTAATGTTAACAATGACAAAAAAAAAAAAAGATTGCAAGTAGGATTTCACTGCTATACAATTCATTGTAGGAAAAGATTAGGAGTTAAAACAGGATATGTTATCCTAGATGCCACTTACTCTTATCTGTTGGAAGCTCAGTTTATAACTATAGCACACACACACACACACACACACACACCACACACACCATACAGTCGGTCCTCAATGAAGGTTCTAGTTCTAAGTCTAGGAGATCTGGATTCCTCAAGTGGTTGTCCGCATAATCCCCGCTGAGTAGACCACTAGAGTTCAACAGAAAAAAAGAGAAAGATTTACTCACTCTCCTTTGTTGTTTCTGAGTCACACGGGACAAGGGGTTAGATTAAGGGGACATAGGACAGAAAAGAAGATGCGCTCTGAGACCTGATTGGCCTTTCCTGCTTGCCCAGTTAAAACTCAAGAAATTCCAAAACAACTGATAAAATGAAAGGCCATTTCCTTTACCAAAGGAAATCCTGTAAGGTAAGAGAAACAAGTAAACTAGCTATTATTTTACGTAACCTGTAAATATCACTTTTAAGTTTGTTTTAAATCTTGTTGCAAATTACATCCATAGAAAGATGTGCATGTATGTGTATGTGTGTTTTAAAGATAATTCAATTTGACTATAGCCCACACTCATATCTTAGCTGTATACTGTTCTCTTCCTACTTTGTCTCTCTAAATCCTGTTTTATCTGAGTGGAGTAACCAAAAGGTCACATTCCTTGGGATTCTGGCAGGAGTGATGGGGTGCGTCTGCCTACTGATGTTCATTCTTTCAGTATCTTTATTTCTCTCTCTTTACAGCCCTGCCCCTCTCTTCATGATCAAAGGTGTGTCTGATTAAAATAATGGGGAATATATTATTTCCACTCCCGAGTATCCTGATTAAATAATTAAGATCAACTTAATCTCTTTAAAATGTTCCATCAGTGGCTAAGAGGACCCTGTCCACTTCTAGTCTGGGCGGTGATGGATGGCAACAGTTCATTATGGACGAGATCAAGAATATCAAGTACTCTCAGCTGATTAAGACTTCTAATTATGCTCATCTAGTAAATTATAAGGTTGACAAGTTAGTAGAGGCTACTCAGAGCTGATGAAAAACTACATCTTTTAATAAGGATAGGCTAAAGGTAGCAGGGTGAATCTGAGAGCAAGGGTGCGGGGGAGAGGGGAGGATGAGAGGAAAAGATGTTAAAAAAAAAAAAAAAAGTGCCCAAGAAAAGAGAGGTAGGAAATATCTTCCAAAATTTCAAAAGGCAACTTACTGAGGAGCATGAGGTGGGGAAGGAGGAGGAAAGAGGCAGAAGGACCACCCTGAAGTCTCAGGACCTCAGTGAGGGCAATTCTGATTAGAAAATCACTGAGTTTCGGTTGGGGAGAGGGGGGATCGCGGAAGCATTGTAGGAGAGGGAGTAGTCAGGAGGGGGCAGTGAGCAGGATAAACAGGATGTAAAGTGAGTAAGTAAAAAAAAAAAATTAAATATAAAAAAAAGAAAAGAAAAGAAAAGAAAAGAAAGAAAAACAATGGCAGTCATTGAGATTTTCTCCTTCCTGCAAAACAGACAAGGAATTCCAGCATGCTCTCTGATGTAAGCAAAGCCAGTGTGCTGAGCTAAGGCTAAAGCGGGGGAAATTGCTAATGAGAGCAGCACACAGGGCAGGAGCAGGAGGGGCAGGGAGACCCTGAACACAGAAGGCAGGCTTGTGTGGCAACCAGAGTGCCAACTCCCAACCCTCCGGACTCTCCACAGTAGTGATTCCCTGAATGTCCTCCTGCTGACAACAGTTTGATGATTTATTCATTGTCACAATGGACAGCAAGAAGCAGGTCACTGGGGGACAGGAGACAGTACTGAATGGGGTAAAGAGACACTGAGAACATTCGGTGTCAGCAGGACAAGGAATTCACAATGCCCTCAGATGTATTCCCAGGACCTCTAATACCCCCAGGCATGTGGTAGGCACTGGGTAAATATTGTTAAAGGAATGAATTAGTTCTCTTGGTACATCTTTGACTTAACAACCAAAAGGGAAAATCTCCTAGTCTATTCTCTTTCCCTTTCTCCTTCTTTAAAAATCAAAGCAGTGAGTAGGGCTGGGGAGACAGTTCAGTCATAAAGCCTGGAACAAAAGCATGAGGATCTGAGTTTGAATGCAAGGATCAGAGGATCCCTGCATCACTGACTAGAGTCGAACTGAATGGTTAGCTCCAGGTTCAGCAAACAGAACAAGAACTGAGAGATGAAGAAGCCATAGAGAAAGACACCTAATGCTGTCCTCTGGGCTCTACAGTCATTAGCTTACTTAGACTCATACCTACTGTACCTGCTGGGTTTATGTGTCAATGTTGACACAAGCTGGAGTTATCTCAGAGAAAGGAGCCTCCCTTGAGGAAGTGCCTCCATGAGATCCAGCTGTGGGGCATTTTCTCAATTAGTGATCAAAGTGGCAGGGTCCATTGTGGGTGGTGCCATCCCTGGGCTGGTAGTCCTGGGTTCTAGAAGAGAGCAGGCTGAGCAAGGCAGGGGAAGCAAGCCAGGAAGCAGCACGGCTTCTGCATCTACTCCTGCCTCCAAGTTCCTATCCTGTGTGAGTTACTGTCCTGACATCTTTTGGTGATGAACAGCAATGTGGAAGTGTATGCATAAAACCCTTTCCTCCCAACTTGCTTCTTGGTCATGATGTTTTGTGCAGGAATACAAACCCTAACTAAGACACTTACCCACAAACCCCCAACACACACACACACACACACACACACACACACACACACACACAGAGTCACTCCTGCACACAGACATACACAAGCACACACAATGCATACGCACAGTACACACACACACACACACACACACACACACACACACACACCACCCCCCCAAGAATCAGAGGACAGGAGCCACAGACTTAAGATCTCTTTCCTGACACAGTAGCATTCATTCCTTCCTGGCCCTGGGCTGTTTCCCTGCTACACGAGGAAACTAGTGATCGAGAGTCAGAAAGTTCAAGTAGCTTTCTAACTGAGCTTAGCCATTCTTATTGAAGAAGTATGCCTCATGTTTATGTTCTGCTAAAACAACGGACGAGTTTAACGGAAGAGGGACATCTATGCCTTTGCTGGGCATCCAACTTCAAAACCATGGCGACACCTCAGAAGTTTCTAGCTCCCAACTGAGAAACAACAATGACAAAAAAACACCACACTCTGCTCAAGGGCCGAAGTACTTTCCTGTCCTTTATGCTAAATCCAGAAAGTGACATTCTGGATATAGATTCCCATAAAATACATCCCTGTAAAGGGTCCCTATATCTTTTTAGGAAGCAAATGTGTTTTATTTATTGATGGTCACAACACTGGCTGGGGAAGGTAGCAGCTGGCAAGCCATTTATTAAAGCCATGCCTGTCCATAATACGAACTTCTGTTCTCAATAGAGAGACTGCTGACTTATTTAGAAGAAGATTTGCTTTTTAAAAAACATCTGACCAACCCAGGGGCTTTTTCAGTTCAAGACTGAATCACTATATCTATACAGATGCTACAGAACTTTAATTTGGGGAGGATCTGGGTAGTGCTCTGTAGTTAAGAACACTAAGAAAGAGAGTAACGTATTTTTCTATGCCCTTTTGTGTGTTACAACTTCACCCGTCTAATTTGGACTTGGGAAGCTAATTAAATTATTGCTGTGCTCCACGGGCCTGAAAGTAATTACTTATACTTCAACTTTTTATGGGAAAATTAAAAAGACAAATTCTAATGTTGCCTAAACACCTTCCCCCTCGGTAACGGGATGGGTGAACTGGTGTGTGACTCTATTAAGCAGTGTGGGATTTTAGGATGGGAAGTGTAACAGAGGGTACGAAGAAGAGCTATATGCATTTAATTATGCTACAAGTTTCCTAAAGGAAAAAGAAATCTTATTTCTACTCGCTATACAGAAATACCAGTGAGGACAGAAATAGATTAAAAACTCTAGAGGTTACAAGCACCAAGTTTAATGACACAAATCTTGGCTCCTAACTTGCACAGGCCTATGAACTGAGCATCCTAAATTTCCCTATCTGTAAAATGGGTGGTAGAAAGCAGTCTTAATGCAGAGTGCTTAAAAGCCTTAAAAGCCTGGAGGCCTCTTAGGATGGATCCTGGCCCAGTCCTGGCATCTAATACGTCCTGGCTGACTATTAAGGATCTAGGTAACATCTCTTCTCATCAATCACATGCCCGTCCTCTATGGGTAGTATGCTTATAATAGGGACCTACCAAGCCTAGAAAGCCTCGCTCCTTGTTACTCAGCCTAAATGAGAGAAGGCTTCCCTCAAGATACTCCAGATGAGAAGAGAGAATAAAGTTAAGGAAAAGAAAACCAGCAGAGAGGAAGCCAGGAAGGCCAGGCTCCTGGGTGGCGCTTCAGCTGCTGCTGCTGCTGCTGCTGGGTCTCCTGTGGCTGGGTTATGGGGCCCATAGGGCCTAGGAGTAGGGAAGCAAGGAAGCTGGTTAGAGAATGAGGGTCCACCATTTACAAGGAGGGAATTTGAACTGATAAGTCTGTTACTTGCAAAACAAACAAACAAAAAGCCTCAAGGGGGAAAAACCACCTGCCAGTTTAATAGCCTAATTATTTCTGTTAGGTAAGGTGTAACTTGGCCCCTTTTTATTGGCTTCAAGGAAACAATGGAACCCTAAGTTGCTTGGAGAAGCCATACAAAAAGGACCTTCTCTGAAACTATATGACAATTCCCTACCATCACTCATTCAATGATCATAAAAATTTTTTTATCTGCACAAGTTTGTCATTGCTGCTATAAAAGGAGCTGACACGGAATTGCAATGTGATTTAGATTCTGAAATATGTCTGTAGTTCTCTAAAAGGATAAGTACCCTTCACCTTATCATCACACCAAGCCGGTTGTGTGTTCTCCTGTCAGATAAGTTTGTCTTAGGGGTTCTGCTCCTGGGATAAAACACCATGCACATAAACAACTTGGGTGGAAGGATTTATTTCAGCGTAGGGCAGGAACCTGAAGGTAAGAGCTGATGGAGAGGCCATGAAGAAATGTTGTTTACCAGCTTGGACCTCATGGTTTGCTTAACCCGCTATCTAGTAGCTTCCAGGTCCACCAGCCCAGGGGTGGAGCCATCCACAGTGAGCTGGGCCTTGTCCTATTAATTATCAATGAGCATCAATATCATACAATATAGGAGTCCCATAAGAGAGAAACACCGCCAGGTTCTGAAACATTATATTGTTGTGTTTGGTATTTCAAAGAAGACAGCATACACTGGGATAGAACAAATGCCGTTAATACACATAGCTAGCCATCAAAGAACCAAGGAGAAAGCACTGATCTGAAAAAACGATTATTACCCATTGACCCCAGGTCCAGTCACATTGAACTAATTACGTGCATAGCATTAACATACACCCGACATATAGCTAGACACATTACATTAAGAACTATACTTTTCTATGACTTTTCGTGAGTATCATTTAAATGAAGCAAAGGTAACTAGCCTAGGATAAAACAAGCCATTCTGAGAAGCAAGGATGCGGTAGTCACGGTAACAGGAAGGCTTCAGCTGGAATTGTTTTTTTAAAGCTGATTTGTGGGGAAAATTAATGAACAAAATAGCATACTGTTTTATAATACATTAGTAATTGTTATTGATGGTGAAGGGCAACTGGGAAAATGCCATACCCCACCCCCCACCCCCTCTAGAGAATGAGGGGTGGGGAGGTGAAATCCGCCCCTGGCTGTGAAGCCCACAGTGCTTGGATCCTTGACCCAGCGTGGCAATTCAGATGCAGCTCTGAGAACAGCAAGGGAAGTTGGTAGCACAAAGAAAAGCCGAGAAATGTGTGTGCAAGGCTAAGAAGTTCTTGACACGGGAGCGTCAAGAAGGAGCTAGGGGGTCAGGGGGCGGAGAGTTCCACATGAGCAGAGATGGAGGAGGTGAAATTAGAAGGATGGGCTCAAAGCCAGCGAAAGCCCAGGGGTGAGGTGGGGGTCAACAAGCACAGGCTTAATGCTGCTGGTTTGGCATCTTCCCTTGGTTATCTCAATGACCTTCGTCAGCTAAGCAAGATGCTCTTGGCCTTAGTATTTTTTTTTTTAATGATAAATGGTACCTTTATAATCTGTCTAGCACATTCATCTGGTTCAAAGAATGAATCCAAAAGCAGTTTAAAAAGTAGGGAAAACAACACAAATGATAAGAAATGTATATCCCATTATACACTGGATGATAATGATCAACTAAAGGCAATTTGCATTAAAAGGAAAAATGTGTCGATATGATAGATTAAATGGCATTACTTCGATGCTGTTCAAACAAGAACACTCAACACAAAGCTCTTTAAATCTCTTACAATTACTAACACAACTTTAGTTGCACTAAAAAAAATCGTATTTACTTGAATCATTTCTAAACAGCGTAGGTTGTTCTGGTAGCTGAGTTTTACACATAATTACATGATACCCATTTAACTCAACTTCTTTATGGTTTTCACTTGTGGAAGGAAATTTATTAAAATATAGTAAGACTTCTTATGCCGTCTGCCTTCAGAAATAACCTGCAACTCATAGCTTCAGATTTTACAGGTCTTATCTAGTATCTGTATTTTTTAATTTCCCCTGGTTTGTGTCATCTGTCATCTGGCTGTGGTCACTCCTGTCAACCTTGTCCTTGCCTTGTCACTTCAACCTACTTACTTGTTCACAATTCATAGGACATGGAGTTCAAATACTTACAACCTGTCTAAAGAATGAGTCAGCATCTCTGAGAAAGTGCCTGTCAGCTTTACCTGCACGGGGTCTGTATGTCCCGCTTATTGTATCTACTGTTCATGTTCAAGTCACTTCTTCAAATTCTCAATAAACAGGAAGTCAGTGGGGCCCCAGGGAGGGCTCAGCACCCGACTCAGCCTTTGGTGACAAGGTGCTAGGGAATCAGGCAAGAAATCTGTCAGCAGAGTATGTAAGAAGTCACTGACACGAAGGCAAAGACAATATGGATACCTGGGGTAGATGGCCAGACAGCACAGCTGGATAGAGAGCTATAGGTAAAAATGAGAGACCCCATCTCAAAAGGAGGTAAAGCACAGGTAAAAAAAAGATATCCGAGGTTCACTCTGGCCTCTGCACACACTCACATGCATGTGCACCCGCACACATGATAATGCTGGGTGGTACAGCTTTTCAAACATTCAAAAACACATGCAACACTAATTATTAATAAAGTTGATAACAGAGGAATGAAATGAGAGGAATGGGGCTTGCAAGAGAAAGAGACGTTTGAGAGAAAAAATGATGGAGAAACGTATTTTCTGGAATTAAAAAGAGATGGTTCTATCTTTGTACCCTAGGGCATAATGCACAGAGCATATTCAAAAACTGCTTATTAAATAGAACTAAAAGCCATATATGGCTTGAGCTAGTACTAATGCCTCCAACACAGAGCACTTCACTATTACTTGGGATGACTCATGCTCAAATAGTCTCTGTTTCTGATCTCAGTTGTGCATAAGTCAAAGTAAACAAAAAACGGGATAGGAGCTATTATGGATAATTTCCCTCCATTTACTTTTAACAGCAGGTAAAATGGGCTACCATTACAGAAAATAACATCAAGGAAGGAGAGGGCTGGGAAATGGTTCCTCACAAAACCAAACCAAATCAAAAAAAAAACAAAAAACAAAAAACAAAAACAAAAACAAAAAAACAAAAACCAAAAAAACAAAAAGAAAAACAAAAACCTCATAAAGTTAAATTGATGTAATATGTGGTGGTTGGAAATGGGAACTGAGCAAAATCCTGAGTCTAAGAGCAAAGGAGAGAAGCTACAAAAGTGTCCTTTAAAGTTTTAAATGACTGTATTCTCATCTAATCACCTCCTCTCCCATTTTAAGGTGTGCATGGGGACAGCAGTCTCCACACTGACCCTCAAAGCCCCTGTCCTTTGTCGGGTACAACCAAGGCCCTGGGCAAATACAGGGTACTGGGGGTAGTGGTATTTGCTTTTTTTCTTACCTCTTTGTGTTAGGCTTCATCTGCATCATCCTTTTTTATGAAATGTGTCCTAGAGGGTCTTGCCTATCCCCAGCTGTAGTCTGCTGATACATTCATTCATTTAGTAACTATGTAAGAGGCAGGGATCACATGCCAGGCATGACGAAATACATCCATGAAGGAGATGGAGAGTGGGAAGAGCGTGAGATACAGAAACAGGAGAACCTGAGTTCAGATTCTAGCACTGTGTTAAGAAGCTGGGCAAGGTTCTGTGTAGACAGAATCAGAGTGCACAGGCTTGTGGAAGTAAACTGGTGACCCCCAAGATTGCTGGCAGGTCAGTCTAGCCAAGTGATAGGGATAATTTATAATAGGAAACTAAAAATACAAGGTAAAAAATGATTGAGGAAAATATTCCATGTTGTGTCCTCCACATACACATGGACGCACATATTCATGCACATGTGGGTCCAACACTGGGAAGAAGTGAGGACATGACATTTGGAAAAAGACCCAAGCGGAAGGGGAAGGGGAAGAGTAGGAAGAGGGATAGAAGCAGAGAGGAGGGGGAAGGTGGGAGGAGAAGAGCGGGGAGGTAGTGGTGGTAGGCGTAAGCACGGGGATCTGGGAGAGGAATGTTTCAGAAACAGGGAAAAGACACACAAAGGTTTCCAGATTGGAGCAACCCTGAATGTTCAAGAAATAGCACTAGCCAGACTGGCAGAAATAAGGATGCAAATGGGAGCCACTGAGAGGCCAAGGTGGAGATAAGGAGAGCCAGCCACAAGGAGCCTTCCTAAGGACTCTCATAGGAAGTCAGCTGGCTCACACTTTGATTTGCTTGTTATTATAATTCAGTCACTGCAGGAAAGAAATATCTTAAAAGGGGGAGGAGAGGAGGAAGCAAGCTGAAGGGACAGTCAGCTATCCAGTGAGAGGTGATGTCCCTTTGGGGCAAGGTGCAGTGGTAAGGGAATCTGCTGTAGTTTTCACGTAGCAAGGAGGGGATTTGGTCGAGGACTGGAATTGGTGATGAAAACAAAGAATCCCATAGAAGTTCTCAGAATTCCTGGCTAGACAACCTGGAGGACAGAACGTCTAAGGTAAGGCTCAAGAACTGTAAGGGAAGAGGATACAGGGAGCAGGAGGCTGCTGATCACTGCATGATATGGGCTCCTAAGTCCTTGTCAGTGCTCTAAGTAGCTGGAGTCCGGTGTCACCTCATCTGAGAACTCAATACTCCACCACCCATCCCTACTCTTCCCCATCAGCTTCTCGAAGCTTCGGGTCTGCTCTAGGGACTTAAGATTTGAAGGATCTGAGGAGATGAATTCTTCCAAAGAACTTTCTATAATTTGGTTCATTTTCTTTGCTTTAAAATTTGGTGGTAAATGATTATTAACTAAGCAGTTAATAAACACGTTCCTGGGGGAGACTGTGGGCAAAGGCAGAATAATAAACATAGTTCTTTATTCCATGCCTTATGTTGGGAATTTTAGGAATCTAATCAGTGCCTCACACATACAAAGTATTGCTAAAATGGTAACAACTCAACTCAGGGTGCAGAAGGGGCTTTAGTATCTGAAGAAAAACGAGCACAAAGCATTTGAGAGCAGTGAAGAGGCTGGGGCTGGGACCCCAACATGTAATTTCCCTCAAGAGCCCTAGGTGGATCTGGGCTGCTTCATCTCTATGGACCCATTCAAACACTACCTATAGGACACCAGAACTCTCTAAAATATTCTTGGGCAAAGGATCCTTAAGGAAACAGACAGAATAAGAAGAGCACGTGGAAAAACCATGACAACACAGCTCCACAGTCACTTCGTCACCCAAGCACAAACTAGAACCAAGACAATAGTAGTAAGAAATATTAAAGAGACTTCTCTAAGAGTACACACGACAGTTTTCATGCCAGTTTAAACATCCATCGTGCTAGATCCAAGAGCTTCTCCAGCATGGAATGGGACATCAGTGAGGAAGTTTCTTCAGAAGAACAAGAACTCTCCCTGAGAGTCACTTACCATTCAGAGCAGATTAGAGTAGAGGGCAGATAATGCATGAGCAATATTATGTTTCAAATATAGAATGGAGCAATACAGGGAGACAAACGCTACCAAAAGGAAGGACTGCAGCTAGACAGGGTGGTACAAACCTTTAATCCCAGCACTCTGGAGGCAGAGGGCGGTGTATCTTTGTGAGTTCAAAGGCAGCCTGTCTACAGCGGAGTTCCAGTACAAGGAGAGCTATATGGCGAGAGACCGCAACTCAGAAATGGAAAAAAAGAAAAGCCACAGCAGCAGCGTCTGCCTAAAAACTATCCCGAGACCACGCATAAAAGGTGGAGAACCCAGGCTTACAGCAGTATGCAGGCACTGCACACACATGTGCATGCTCTGGGTATGTGAATAATATATATGTAACAGGAAACGCTCTGTGATTAGCAAAGAGCAGTGGAGGTTTAAGTTGCTCCGAGGAAATTGCATTGTATTTGCATATAGCCTAAGCACAGCCTTCAGTACACTTTAAATCATGTCTCTGTTATGTAAAACACTGAATAAACTACAGACGATGCTGGGTAAAGAGCTGTCCCGCGGTAGCTCTTATGCAATAACAGTAAGAGAAAATGTGTGTAGATGATTGCTTAATACAAACACAAATTATTTCCCTAATAATTTCAATCCATGTTCACTGGACCCACAGATATAAGGCCCAGTGAAGCAAAGAGCCAAGAAGCTTTTCTTCACCTTCAAGAGAGCTTACTTTTCGAAGAGAGAGATAACAATTATGAGTGGCTTAGTTGGCCAAGCGCAGGTAGACTCCGCGGGACGTGGGTTCCCACTTGGCTGCTTCCACAGACAGTGTGGGAGCAAGAGCACAAAACAAAGTTCATGGTGGAAAAGACACTGACGGCCCTGTATGTGGGGTGGGGGAGGTAAGTTATACATACACTGTTCCAGCTTCAGTGAGGAATGGGGTTCCCACTGCGTGCCCCCATAAGGAGGTGATCTGCACTGCTAAGCACAGTGAGGTACCTCTGCAAGCATGCTTTCCCAGGGTAAAGTGAATAATGGAAAAATGCTTTGAACAACATGTGTGTTTCTACAACATGTATGGGTGTTTTACCTGCATGCTTTGTGTGCATACCATGTGTGTACCCAGTGCCGTCGAATGTCAGAATAGGACATCAGATTCCCTGGGACTGTTGTTACAGATGGTTGTGGAGGTTCAAACCCAGGTCCTCTGGTAGAGTAGCCAGTGCTCTTAACTGCTGAGCCATATCCAAGGCTCTGCATGGCTGTCTGTTTGTTTTTGTTTTTAAATACACCACAAAGTTTTTTTTTTGGCAACACTGCAAAATCTAATAATGATATGTTGGCCCCAAGATACATGTCAAATTTTCTCTTACATTTACTATGGGAAGAATTGACATTTCCTAATAAAGAAATTAGTTCCTGCTTCATTTTAAGCTAAATAGCCAGATGCAACAGGTTGTTATTTGTCCATGCTTGACGCTGCAAGAAAAAAGACTGCTTGGTTGGTGGTTGTTGTTGTTGTTTTGTTTTTCCCCTAAAAACCTGGGTTTCTTATGACATACAAATGAACCACGCTCACCTGTCTTTGACTGTGGGTTTCTTCTTGGTTCTTCAGGGGCCTCTATGGGCTGATCAGCCAGAAAAACTCGAGCTTGATCTACTGCATTCAGCACAGAATATTCTTTCTCCTTTAGCTCACGTCTCAGTACCTTTGCAAAGAGAAACAGAGATGGAGCATATAAGCAACCTCACATGTTTTCAGCAAATGAAAGCATGGTTTAGCTTGACCACTTCTCACTGAAGCTGCAGAGGGACTGGCTGAGACCAACATTCAGGTAAGTTACAAGGGAAAATGTGTTACAGGTAGGAACAATAGAAAGCGGGAATAAAAGCCAAAGGGAAGGTTCCGGAAAAATGTTGTCTTTGTTGAAGGAAAGAAGAAAAAAGATGAAGGATGGGAAGAACACGTTAAGATTTTCCTCTACAGGAGTTAGCTACATTGTATTTGAATTTACCAAATGTGAACTTGGAGAATCCCCACTGTGTAGCGTTGCTAAAACATAATAGGCTGCTCAAAGACACATCTTCCTTAAGACTGACAAGAAAAACTGCATCCAATGACACAGAAGAAGGCAATTTCACAAGTGGTAATGAGGGCCTCAGAAGTGGTTTATGCTCTTTAGAATACATTGAGGAAAAAAAAAATTAAGAAATAGGCACAAATTAAAGTGCACGAAATCAAAACTAAACCAAAGAAAACACATAAAAGACGGTCTCCAATTATCTTAAAATACAATCCGTCCATCTCTCACGCTGAGGCAATTACTGTTTTCCAATGGTGAGGTTCTCATGCAAACCTGGCACTCCCAGAACAACTTGTCTCTAGCACATTTATTCTTTTAAGTAGAGGTGAACTTTCACCCCTGCTCCTATAAAATGTTTGGTGATTAAGACTCTAATTGACAAGGTTTACAGACAGCCAAACTCACTCGGGGATAAGACACCAAGATGTAAATATGTCTTGTGCACTATTTTAAAGCAAAGGTAACTCAAAGCGGCTGCTGTCAGCGTTAGCCTTTAAAATTCATATGCGGCCACATCTTCAGGTCCTAATAATTTGATTCTAGAACAATTCAGTGGCTATGCACTATGAACATGCAAGGTTTTTTTTTTTTTCCTCCCTAAAATATTTCTCAAGATTGTAGAATCAAGTCTTTCTTTCCTTTTGCCTTTCGGACATAATTAAATGTTTTACTAGTGTTTGACACAGCGGTGTTAGGACACAAGATTATTTGGAGGCTAAACCATCATCTTTTGCACTCAATAAAAATGAGAAAAAAAATCTAGAAGTACCAGAAGAATCATCATATAGAGATGGCAAAGATAAACAGGAGAGAAATATGGGGCGGGCCAAAGTCAAAGGGGCTGTTACAGGGAGAGGGAAGGAACAGCCGGGACAAGAACAGTAAAAGGTTATTTGATTTTTAGACCACGGACAATTATTCTCTGGTAAGAATTTAATTAATTCCCTATATAATTAAATTCCCTATTTAATTAATTCCCTATATATTAATTCCCTATATAATTAATCCCCTATATAATTAAAATCCACAACCCAATATATGTAAAAACCCAGGTGGGCAGTAAAACTCCCTCTAAAAATCATTTACCTAGACACATTTACACACACTCCCTAACACGTATCACACAGAAGGCTGACAGCAGAGTGAGTGTAGGTCAGCCAAACCCCCAGTCAATGAGTGTTACTAAATGGCCACGTTAGGGAACACATGGCCTTCGACATTCCTGTTCAAGAAATGCAGCTCAAGGTGTCCCAGGGTCTCATACCTGCATGAAATAAAACGGATCTGTTTTCTGACATGTAATGTTTTGATATACGTAAGGAAAAAAAGTCAGAAGAGAATGAGAAAAAAACAGATTTTAAAAAAAAATATATACATGTATTTATTTATGGGTCTGATCCACATTTTTTTAACAAGAGATTATCCTATCTTTAGATGAGAGAGATCTAGAGGTGCAGAGGCAGTCCTAATAGTTACTCCCAAAACCACTTGTAAATAAATATAAAATAGTCGTATGAGAATATCTCATTGATTTATATTTTTGAACTTTTTTTTAAAATTTTAATAGTCAAGAGTATTCATCTCCCAGAGCTGAGTACAACTAGTTAATAAAGAAGCCATGAAGATTCATAAAATGATACCCAGGGCTCTGCTGAAACTTTTCTTTTGGCGAGGACTTGCCAGAAATGTAACTGTTCAAAAGCAAGGTGCGGAAGAAAGAGGCAAAGCTCTTCTAGAAGACCACGCCTTCCCTTGGGCGCAGATTCTGACACATAGGGAGATTCCTTAGAGTAGTTTAAAGACACCACTAAAGGGTAACCAGAACAGACATTAAACAAAAACAAATGGAAGAGAGGAAGAGCAGACAAGGTGTCGGGCCTCAGGGGAAAGAAAATGCTCATGGGGAGATGTCCCAGAGGGTAAATTCCAGATGCTGTGGTGGGAAACTTAGGAGAGGGGATCCTGGTGACTTAAGAAGGGGTGTTCCTGCCTGACTACTCAGAACTGTTCAGTTCACAAAGTGCCTTGGAAAGTGGCGTGGGAGGGTAAGGGGACAAAGGAGAGTTGTGCTTAAAATTGTGTTTAGATTCTCACAAGTTCAAACAGAAAATAAAGGTTTGTCTACAGGAAAACTGCGGAGGAGACAAACTGATCGATTCCCCACATGGCTGAAATTTTATCAATTATGCATGGAGACTCTCACAGGAGAGCAATTTTGTCTGCTGGCAGTTTGCTGTGCTCGGAAAGCTCTCTCCCCAGACAGCCACACTGTGGACGCCTCCGACCATTAATGCCTTTGAGATGGAAGTTCGCCCTGTCACCCTGACATTACAGTGGTGTTCACCTTTCCCAGTCCCTACATTTCCTGTTCCCATTACTCTGCTTATGTCTTCTTGTACTTCCCAGATCTATTATTCAAGGACAGTATGTATTCCCTTTTTTATGTTTTTTTTTTTTTTTTTTTTTTTTTTTTTTTTTTTTAATTTCTGCCTTTCTCAGATACACCATAAATTCTCAGGACTTCTGGATATTATACTACAGGAAGTGGAGCACTGAGCTGGGCTCCTAAGTGCTTCCTCATGAGGGGGGTGGGTTTTAGGGAGGGGGCCTCATCTGAGTTTTGCAAAGGGAGAAAGGTTCTTCCCCCAGAGAAAAATCATGCTCCAGCCTTGGGAGGAAAGATTCCAGTGTGTACATCAGGAGAGAACCACACACCTTTAGCACCTATACAAGGCAGTAGCTAAGGCTCAAGAAACAGGTAGAAGTGAAGGCAGAAGAATAGGTACATCTGATACCTCATAATGGATGACGGGCAAGCTGATGAAGAGGCAGGCAACTGGGTTAGGAAGTGACTACAAATTTACATAGTTTTCTTAACAATATTGTTGGGTCGTCTAGATTAATAAAAACCCAATCTGAGTATTAGAGAGTCTTCCATAGTTTAGTTGCATTTCTCAACAACCTGCCAAAGGGGGAGAAAAATCACCCTGCATTGAACTCTTGGTAAGGAATGTCTGGTGAACTCACTTGACAAGCCAGAGAAGAAGTATAGCAGGCATGGGCAGGTGGAAACCACCCTAAGTAAATGTGCTGGGGTTCTGCTCCCACCTCTCTCGCCAGTGTCCTAGAGAACGCATGCCTGCCGTCTACCTGCACAGACTCTCTTCTGATGTTTTAACTTTGTTATTCAATTTGTTCTATTTCAACTTTATTTAATTGCATTCACAAAGAGATCTGACTTTCAACTGCATTACACACATAATCACCACACCTTTTACCTCTCCATTAGGTGCCAAAGCAAGCCTGCGTTTCCCTAAGCACCTGGAGAGCGTTAATGATAAGCTAATTAGAGTCCAATGAGTTGTTTTGTATACAAAGTAGCATCCAGTTTCTGGTATCACGTGTCTCATTTGGGAGTCACTTAAATGAATATACGATAACCTAATTGGGATTTTTCTATGTTAATGACTTTATATTTTTACTGAAAACAACCCTCCTTCTAAAGAATAACAAGCTTTGGTAAAGTTGTGAGGCGCGGGACCCTCACATAGTGTTGGGGCATGGTAGGCTCACAAGACTCTTTAGTTTGCTGGTTCCTCAAGAGTTAAACACAGCGTTTATTTTACCCTGTATCCTAGATATCCCATAACCAGATATACCCAGAAATAAAACATCTCTGTAGATTAAAAACACACTCGTGAATGTTCATAACAGCATGATATCATAGCCAGACCGGGGGACCAACCAAACATGCATCCACTAATCAGTAGATAAGCAAAATGCTGCGGAGCTGCACCACAGATCTTAGCAAGGAAAATGAGTTACAGACCAACGCAGGCTAGCACTGGATAAACCTAAGAAGTGTTCTCAGCGAAATGATTCAGAGGAAAGCCTGTGGTGTGAGATTCCATTACCACAGAGGTGTCTACAGAGAGAAAAGAGGTAGATCAGTAGCTGCCTACAGTTGGAGGCCTGAAGGGGTGGAGGCACCCAGGGGTTCTTTGTCATGAGGATAAACTTCATTACATCGAGTAATAAATGCAAACCAAGACACAAATGGTTTCTCTTCCAGAGGAAGTTGATCAGCTTAGTGCAAACATGTCAGTAGAGAAATTCTGGGGGGTGCTCAAGTTGGATAGACCACTCTTTTTGCTTTACTTACAACTTGGACATTTTAGATTGGCTTGAAAGCACTCAGCCACACAATTGCTTAATCAAAAACACTCTATCGGGCAGGTGCCACACTGGACAGCCATGCAGTGAGCTTCTAAGTCAATCACTGAGTCCTTCCGCGCTGGGGGCCTGAGTCCTGGTACATTACGAAGAGTAAGGAGTAAGGAGTAAGGATAAGGAACATTAAGAAGTCAATGTGGGTGATGTGGGTGATGCAAATGGTAAACATATCTGTAGGAAAATGAGTGGAGACACTGGAGGGCAAATAATTGTTTGCTATAAGGGAACTTCACAGGCACCTTTTAAATGAAAGCTTTAAAGGGGGGAGGGAAGAAAAAAGGCCATTCCTAACCACTTAAAATGCTCATCTTAACTAACTCCAAAATATTTACTCAGTTTTTGAGAGTTTTAGAGTTTAATGAGCCAAGACAGGGAAAACAAAACAAAAGAAGCCATGCAGTTACTATTTGGGGGGTTTGGGGGGCTGGAGGGGGTTGGGGAGGTGAGTTTTCTCTCAACAGGAGAGATGTGCTGAAACCTCTCGCCTCATAGAAAGATGGGGGGCCTTCTGAACTATCAAAGGCTAGGATCTGACACTGTCATCTGCTCCAGCCACGCACTCTAGGAGTGAATGAGGTGAGGCCTCACTTTAGCCTCTCCATGGTGCTCTTGCTTGCTGCATCCCTATTTCCAATGTCCTTCCCCAAGTCATAGATGATGGCCAAACTCTACGTGTTTGCTTTGAGGCACTTGGCTGTTCCCAGTTTTCCTGTGCAGCCTCCTGGAGGCGGCTCACAGCATTCAGCAGCTGGAGGTACTGGGAGGACTGTGGAAATCTACAGGGATAGATGCTTCCAGTATTAATGACAAGGGCATGGTTTACAAGTTTACAAGGTTGGCTTTGTAAAATATCTACCTACCCCACATGATGTGGATAGAGGGTACAGTCTAGTCAGCCCATCAAGGCCTCAGCAACAACAAGGCCAAAGCTAAGGCTCTATATTTTGTTCCGTTCTTTGGAAGGTAACAAAATGGTAAACTTAGGAATCGATGATGCTCACTCGAGTGAGTGTTAATAGACCAAAGGCTGAACCATATACTTGATGGGATAAACTTAATGATATGCAAATATCTTGTTCTTAAACTAATAACACCAAAAAAAAAAAAATCCTGCCAGGAGCAACCATGTCAGTTTAAGAGGAATACATAATCGATGAGTCCAATAATATTGTACATAGACAAGCAGGAATGGATTAGGATTGGTAACATACGCTACAACCATTCAGAGAAAGCATTTCACAGGCTGTGAGGCACATCCAAGCCGGTACTGCTTAGTGACAGGTGAAATTATGCCAAGTGAGGAAGGATCAGGGATGGTCCAATGTTTTACAGCCTGAGTCTTTGTGTTTGCCAAGAGACATACCCGGTAAACACGCGCCTCCTTTACTTGCAGACACCTGGTGGCTTTGCCACCCAGAGCTCGACCACTAAGCTGGAAGCACACTCGTGTGGCAGCTTGACACTGCCTGTGACACATTCCGTTGGTACAATCGCCACTCATGTTGAGACTGATTGGTAGTGAGGTAGGGTTGGTACATGAGGATTTAAGAGGGGATGATGTCCTTCTTGCGAGACTGGACAAGTTCTCCCAGGAACTAACAAATCCTCATACGGCCCAATTACTGAACAGCAGGTTAAGACATCTGTCCCCCCCTCGCCCCCCCCCCGCCCCTCCCCTGCTATCACAGGCAGCCACTGCCTTCTGCTATCAAGTATGAGGACCTCACTAGATATAGCTCTGCCTGTAGAGCTGTGAGATCAGTGAACTACTTTTCCTTATATCTTGTCCAGTCTCATGTTCTCTGTTAGAGCAAAAGCAAATACACCAAGTGCTCTAAATCATCTCCAGGACAAAACATTGTAAGGGGAAATTTTAACTTACATGGAGTAAACAAGACTCAACTGGAACAAGAAGAAAACTTCGAAATAACTGAAGTGAACTTCCCAAAGGAAAGCAGAAACTGGACTTTACAGCCTAAACGTTCTAAAACGTCTGCTAGACCCCGTATGCTCTAGTGTCAGCAATAGTAAAGGGAGAACGCAGAAATTATTTTGTGTGCATAAAAAATAGAATCCACTTATCTGGGTATAGGAGTCTCAGCTCTCAAGAGACTACGGCAGGAACAATACAAGTTCCAGGACAGCGTAGGCTACCATGAACCCTGTCTCGTCTCGTGTGAAGATGGTTCTACTATCTCCCAAGGTGTGGGACTAGCGAAGTACCATAGAGTTTTCCCCCAAATAAGAAAGTTAAAACACACACTAATCTCATATTGAATATACAGAAAAGGGTTAGACATAACCACAGATCACGTGACACAATCTAAAAGGGGGAGAAGAACAGCAGAATGTGATAATTGCCCATATTTGGAGAAGCCCAAGCAGGATACTAAGAGCCCTACCAAATACAAACACACAATGCAGGAAGGAAGGGTGGGCAAGTTCTCAAACGCAAGAGTCTCTCTCTCTCTCTTTGTAGTTCTCTCTCTCTCTCTCTCTCTCTCTCTCTCTCTCTCTCTGCATTTTGTCTTGTGTATGGTGAGTGTGTGTGTGTGTGTTTGTGTGTAAACTCTGCATGTATATAGATGCACGTTTATCAAGATACATGTGTATGTGTGTGAGCATGCATGTAGAGGCTCCAGATTGAAATGAGGGATCAATCCTGATCACCCCATAACTCTTCCACCTTATTCAGTGGAGCAGCATCATCTCTCACTCAGACCCTGTGCCTGTATCACTAGCCGGCCTGTCCTGGGGAGCCCCTCTCTCCTCTTTCCAAGGCTGATGGTATATAGGACCAGCCATGCCCACCTGCCATTTCCTTGAGATCTCGGGTTCCAAATGTCAGGCTTGCCAGGCAAATTATTTAACTGCAGAGGCATTTCCCATTGAACTTTTCATGTGAACTACAGGTTTAAAAACACATGAATGAATGCAAAGACAGAATAATTGAGCGTAAAGCCATCTAGCCTCTCGTGTGCCTCAGATGAAAACCTGAACGTAAGTATCAGAATTTTATTTTATTCCTACCACAATATTCAGGAGCTCAACATCCCTCTTAAAAGAGCCATCCCTTCTTCCATCTGACCTCCCTAAGCATTTAAACAGCAAGGAGGGCTCTGGTACCTGCTGCTACTTTCCAGGGTGCCAGGCAGCAGGGTAGATGAGAATCCAACCGTCAGCACCTGCAGAGATTCTTCATTGGGGGCTCACTGGTCAGGAAACGTTTCTTTCCACCTGCTGGAACTTAGTGGAAAGGCCAGGGATTAGGGGGTAAGGTGGTTTAAGAAGTGACTGGCTTGGCCAAGGTCAGAAAACTACCGCGTGTCAATCATAGTTCTTCGTTTTCATCTTGGGCACAGCATCAGCTTGGTGTAATGTAAAAGCTGCTGCTAAACCAACAGTGCTATCAGTTCTTCTCAGCTGCAGCAACATGGAGAGCCTGCAAGTCTCTCCCTAAGAAAACAGGCTCAGAATGGGGATAGAGTGCCTTGAAGAAGCTCTGCTCTACCCTTCTGTCCTGAACGTGGGCCCCTTCATTCTGGGTTGACACAGGGGCAAGCAGCTTTCTTTCCCTCATGGATTTCCTGCTGCGATACTGTCCCCTCTCCAT
This sequence comes from Montemys delectorum, assembly GCA_019843815.1. Lineage (NCBI taxonomy): Eukaryota > Metazoa > Chordata > Mammalia > Rodentia > Muridae > Montemys > Montemys delectorum. Next base: position 43,563 of record JADRCD010179870.1, read on the forward strand.
ATGCCTAAAAATATTAGTGTCATGGACTGGATCCTTGTATCTCAGGAACTTTATAAGAGCAAACCTTTCCACCATTTTAAGGTGGTTACCTCAAGTATTTTGTTATAGCAGGGAAAACTCACTAACACACCAACCCACCCTTTACAGGAAAACACTGAAGTTAATATGTCTTCTGATGTTCAAGTGATTTGGTTGGAAAGATTGTGAAACCCTGTGGTTCTCCAAGACTAAGCTAAAATATTTGGTACATATATAAAACAATGTTGCAATATATTCATATTCTTAGAAGAGAAATAAATTTAGGCTTTTTTTGATCTAAATCTTCTCCATAATAGTGAAGTAGAGCTATGAGGACTTGGGGATTGATTAGATCATATCACATGTGACATAAATAGAAACTCTCTCCCCCAGCAAGCTCAAGAAACCACAGACAACTTTCTCCTTGCGATCCTAGGCATGGCTAAGACAAACAGATCCCCCAGGTTTTCCTTTTATTCTTTGGAAAGGGGAGAAGCATGGCTCAGACCCGTATAGTATCCTGAAAACCGTGATAGTGTCCCACCCACTGTGGAGTACCAGGGTTTGGGTGCTAGCGCTGCAAGTTGACCAAACAAGGAACAGGAGTCAGAGAGAGTCAAGCGAGAGAGCACTGAAGTGCCCATATTTTCTAGAGGGAGGCGGAATTGGTATGGCCATTTGGGAAACCCAAGTTGGCAATCTATAAAGTCATTATGCTGGTCCCACGGTATGAAACAAGAATTTCACCTTTGAGGATGGAGTCTAACAAAATGAACCGGAAAAAAAAAAAAAAAAAAAAGAAGGCTACATATAAAAAGGTGTCCATTACAACAATATTTATGTCTTTAAAAATTTGAGAGCAACTTAAATATCCAACACCGGGCAATTATTGAGAACTACAATGGCAGGTCCACACCTAATCCTCATAACCTTCATATAACCATTCCGTAACCTTCAAAGATGATAATGGCCACAAGACCAGGTTGGAACATGAGCATGACAGAAACCTGAAGATGGAAAGACAGTAAAAACCAGGCCTCCCATCAAAGCTAAGGAAGGCATGGGCACAGAAGGAAAAAACACCACGTGAACGCAGTCGCTAGAGAGCAAAGTTTCTCAACCTGTGGGTCGTGACCCCTTTGGGGGAGGTCAAATTACATCCTTGCAAGGGTCGCCTAAGACCTTTGGAAAACACAGACATTTTACATTGTGATTTGCAATAGTAGCAAAATGACAGTGATGAGGTAGTAATGAAGGTAATTTTATGGTAGCGGCGGTCACTTCCACATGAAGAAGGGAATGAAAAGGTCGCAGCATTAGGAAGGGTGAGAACCACTGCTCTGGAGGAAGGTAGGACAGGAGGTGCGTTTATTTGGCTTTGCTGTCACTCTGCAGTGTCAGGGATGGAAGCAGGGACTTGTGCAAACCCGGCTAGAGTCTGACCACTGAGATACAACCCCAGCAGGCTTTCGGTTTTTTTTGTTTTTGATTTTTTTGGTTTTTTTTGAGACAGGGTTTCTCTGTGTAGCCCTGGCCGACCTGGAACTCACTCCGTAGACCAGGCTGGCCTCGAACTCAGAAATCTGCTTGCCTATGCCTCGCAAATGCTGGCAGGCTTGTTTTTTTTTTAACTCTGAGGCAAGATCTAACTCAGTTGTCCAGTCTGGCCTTAAATTCACTGAGAATTGTACCCCGGGCAGGACTTGAATGTCTGATCCCCCCTACTTCAGCTCTCTTGAGGAACTGAAGAGACAAGCTTTAATAACCACGACCCAGCTGTTCATTATTTCATCTGTAACATACTATCTTTGTGATTGAAAATTATACCTAAAAGAACACTTAATAGAGAATTCATTAATCATTCAAAATATCATTGAAAATAGGGAGGTTTTTTTGGCTTTTTTTAATTGGATATTTTCTTTATTTACATTTCAAATGTTGTCCCCTTTCTAGGTTTCCCCTCCACTAACCCCTTATCCCATCCCCCCTCCCCCTGCTTTTATGAGGGTGCTCGCCCACTCACCCACTCACTCCTGCCTTCCTGACCTGGCATTCCCCTACACTGGGGCATCAAACACCCTCAGGCCCAAGGGTCACTCTTCTCACTGATGTCCAACAAAGCCATCCTCTGCCACATTGTGGCCAGAGCCATGGATCCTTCCATGTGTACTCATTGGTTGGTAGTCCAGTCCCCAGGAGCTCAGAGGGACTGGGGGGCAGGGGGCGTCTGGCCTATTGACACTGTTGCAATATGGGGCTCCAAACCCCTCAGTTCCTTCAATCCCTTCTCCAGCTCCTCCATTGGCTCAGTCCAATGGTTGGCTGCTAACATCCACCTCTGTATTTGTCAGGTTCTGGCAGAGCCTATCAGGAGACAGCCATATCAGGCTCCTGTTAGCAAGCACTTCCCTGCATCCACAATAGCGTCCAGGTTTTTCGACTGACTGTACATGGGATGGATCTCCAGGTGGTGCAGTCTCTGGATGGCCTTTCCTTCAGTCTTTGCTCCACATTTTGTCTCCATATTTCCTTGTATGGAGCATCCACTCTTTGGTCTTCCCTCTTCTTGGGCTTCGTATGGTCTGTGAATTGTATCTTGGGTATTCCAAACTTTTGGGCTAATATCCACTCATCAGTGAGTGAATACCATGTGTGTTCTTTTGTGATTGAGTTACCACACTTACGATATTTCCAATTTCCATTCATTTGCCTGAGAATTTCATGAAGTCATTGTTTTTAATAGCTGAGTAGTACTCCATTGTGTAGATGTACCACATTTTCTGTATCCATTCCTCCGTTGAGGGACATCTGGGTTGTTTCCAGCTTCTGGTTATTATAACTAAGGCTCCTATGAACATTGTGCAGCATGGGTCCTTATTACATGTTGGAACATCTTCTGGGTATATGCCCAGGAGTGGTATAGCTGGGTCCTCAGGTAGTACTATGTCCAATTTTCTGAGGAACCTCCAGATTGATTTCCAGAATGATTGTACCAGTTTACAATCCCACCCAGCAATCGAGGAATGTTTCTCTTTCTCCATATCCTTGCCAGCATCTGCTGTCACCTGAGTTTTTTATCTTAGCCATTCTGACTGGTGTGAGGTGAAATCTCAGGGTTGTTTTGATTTGCATTTCCCTGATGAATAAGGATGTTGAACATTTCTTTAGGTGCTTCTCAGCCATTCAAGTTTCCTCAGTTGAGAATTGACTGTTTAGCTCTATACCCCATTTTTTAATAGGGTTTTTGGTTCTCTAGAGTCTAACTTCTGGAGTTCTTTGTGTATTTGTATATTAGCCCTCTATCGGATATAGAATTGGTAAAGATCTTTTCCCAATAGTTTTAAACTATTTTTTTCTATTTTTCATTGAGAAATAAAGTATATACATCTACCTTATATAATGATTTATTTTAAAATAATTAATAAACTTGCAGAATGGCTCATCCAGCTAACATATAATTTCAGCTTTTTACAATAACATTAAAATATACTTTCAACAATTTTCAAAAATGTAATACATGTTATTAGTTATAGTCTCTAGGCTACAAAACAGAAGTTGTAAACAAATTACTACCTTTAAATAATACACTATTAATAATTGCATATGTATGGGCCAGGGAGATGGCTCAGTGGCCAAGGAGGTTTGCTTCTCAGCACCAGCACTGAGTGACCCATAACCACCCCTAACTCAAGGTCCAGGGTATCAGACAGCTTCTTCTGGCCTTCCTGGATAGCTACACTTATGTGCAACATACCCACAGACAGAAACACATACTTACACAAACAAACACATAACTAAAAATAAATCTATAACCACAGACACACATACATACACAAACACAGAACTAAAGATAAATCTATAAAATAAAAGGGGGACTGTGTATTAGAAGCCGGTGCTTCAATTCTATGATACTATATACAATTTCTCTACTGTTTTCCTTCAATGATCTCTTCCAGGCTAGATTCATTGACAATCACTGAATCGGAGAGTCTGTATGTTTAAATTCCTATGGTCCTTGGAGATCTTCACATATTTAGTTCTAAAGAGTATCTGATGCCTCCCACCCCTGGGTGGGACAATTCAGGCAATATTAAGACAGAGAAAAAAGGGCTGGAGAGATGGCTCAGTGGTTAAGAGCACTGACTGCTCTTCGGATCCCAGCAACCACATGGTGGCTCACAACCACCTGTAATGAGATCTGATGCCCTCTTCTGGAGTGTCTGAGACAGCTATAGTGTATTTATATATATTAATAAATAAATCTTTAAAAAAAATCTCAAATCTGTACTCCTAAGATACTATGAAATAGGATTTTTTTT
>JADRCD010179872.1:0-14040 GCA_019843815.1 Montemys delectorum
ATATTCTTCTCTTAGTCGAGGCTCTCAACAAAACTGCCGATAGCACTCAATCTGTGATAATGTAGGCTTGATCCTCCATGCCTTTCCAACTGTTTTCCAAAACTTCTTTGCCATGCTGCTTCCATTATGAATTGTTACAACTCTTCTGCTCCCTGCACCAATTTCTGTTTTCTTCTTTCTGTTCTATAACAAATTTGCAGGGTCCAAAAGCTTACAATGAACAGAATTTGGGCCTTAAAATTCCAGACACTGGGAAATATAAAATTAATATACAGGTACCTAGAGCGAGCATTCTTGTTTCTTCATCACACATAAGCAAAGGGAAAAGAGACAAAGGACAGTTGAACCCATCATTCAATAATGACATTAATTCACTTTTTGAGGCAAGAATTTAATAGGGTGCAGAGAGAAGTAAGAAGGAAAAATATAAAGACTACCAAGGCAGATAGTGGGGAAAGCAGGAAATTTTTGTACAGTATCTAGGCATGGGATCAGTAATCACAAAACTGTGTTTTATGGTATAAGGAAATCAAACCAAAGACGTGTCTAACATTCTAATCTACATTTTGATATGAAAAAGAAATCAAAATTTTGTTAAGTCATCCTAATAAAAATAATCTACAATCAAATATGTAGCCTTAATCAGCATCTTCTGAAACTGATAATCATGCAATTAAAAAGCCTGTGCAGTGCAACTCCTATTTAAGAAGCTCCCAGTCACTCTTCACTATGTAATTTTGTATACAAATCTTAAATCTTAAGATTTAAGTGTTCATTCCATATGTCTAAATTATTTTCTCATGGTGATGAGAACTGGGGAGCACTAACTAGAAATCTCTTTATCTGACCTTTCTATCCTAAATACTTACAAAGTCCTCACCACTGGTGGTACATATAGATGCAATATGTGGGTAAAGCATCTTTATAAAGTTTGACATACACCATGATAATGTTGAATGCCAACTGATTTCAAAATAAAAATTGAAGAGTAGAAAAGAATAAACATCAGATAATTATATCTGATATAATATATACCTATTATAGGCATTACAATAAAAGCATCTGAAGGCAAAATGATAGAGATGAAAAGGTAATAAGATTAAATAGAAATTTGAGAAGTCATTTGAAAGCCATTGGGTACCAAATTTACATTGAGTGGAAGAACAGATAAATATTATAATCACTGGCCAATATGAGGGTGCCTTTGAATACGACAGGAATTGTAGGAGAATTAGAAACATAATAGGTGCAACTGACGCGTGTACTACCTCATTTTATTTATGGGTAAATAGCCTGAGGAGTGTGTATATCATTTGTCTGTTTGAAAAATGTAGAAAATATTCTGGAAGAGAAGTATGCTCCAAACAAAGTAAGAATCGGCATCAAAAATCTAAACAAGGTAGAATTAGCTGATAAAACCCCAGCTCCATTAGCACAGCTACTGAAAGAGTCTGCATCCCATGCAGTTCGAATAACTGTGCCAACACTGCTAGGAAGTACGGATTCATCACTGATGAAGACCAGAGATACTTCCAGGAAGCAGGAAGAATACCAGACAGCATTGTAGATGTCTTAAGAAAAGTGAGATTATCTCAGATAAAAGAAAACCTCCTGCCTCTTCAGGGACATCTATGGCATGATTGGTGCAAGAAGGACCAGGAATTCTACCAACTTAGAGAAAAGGGGAACAAGAACACTGAACCATACAAGAATGAGATTGAAAAGGAAAAGCAGAATATACGTTGGGAACAATATCACAAAGTAGTTAATCTTAATGACCTGATGGAGTCATTCCTTCAAAGTCTCCAGTCACACCCAGAAACTCACACTGAGCTCTACTTTCTACAAAAACTGAGTCTGTTAATAGAGCAACTAATCAAGACAGACTCTGAAAACCCCCACCAGAGGCCCCATGTTTGAAACTGAAGCTATCAAAGGCAGACTCCATCAGACACTTGGAGGCTGATGTAGAAGCTATTTCCAAAGAACTCTGTGATTCTACTCTGGGACCTGAGCATCTTCTGAGAGAGCCAGGCCAGATCTATGAAGCTCTAGAAGAAACTTCTTTCCCAAACAAATCCATGGTATCAGTCTGTTCCCCAAATAGCTGCTGATCTCATGGTATCTGGGGTTCCTATTGAGCTGATGGATGGGGATGCTTCTTCTGTGCCCTTGAAATGGGTAGCAGCTATTTTGGACAAGGTCTCTGAGAAACTTGGAAACAAAAAAGTGTTTGTTCTCTTTGTCCTTGGCCTGCAGAGCTCAGGGAAGTCCACTCTGCTGCATGCCATGTTTGGGCTGCAGTTCAGCCTCAGTGCTAGAAAGTATAACCAAGGGGCCTACATGTAGCTCCTGAAGGTAGAAGAGATATTCAGAGAAGAGGTGGGCTTTGAATTTTTCTTGTTGTAGACTCAGAAGGCCTAACAAGAACTTCATCTTCAGATTAAAGAATACCCAGGAAGTTGTGGCTGTGGCTAAATTGGAGACCACATACAATGGTTGGACCTGGGAACTTAGAAACTATGTGCTGTACTTGCAGAACCAGCTAATCAAACAGATTTGCAATGAGTTACCTCAGGAGATCCCAAGAAGTTCAGTTGAATGCCAAGTTGTAGGAAAATACAAGGCCATTAAGCGAGAACTTGAAAAATCTTTTCAAAAAGACCAAAATAGAGATATGTTGGCTCCATGGAGAGGAAAATTTGAAAATGATTTGAAGACTCTTAAAAAGGAACTTGAAGTAGAAACCATCAAAAATGTGAGGAAGTAATAAATGGAAAGAAAATTCAAGACGTTTTAAAGGTGCAAAAAGTAAAAATTGAATATAAGTTACAAGAAAAAAAATCAAAGAACTCTTCATGTTTGGTAAGAGCACAGAGTTACATGAGAAGGAACTGAGAGACATGTTCCACAAAAGCTGGTCAGAAAATATCTCCACTGTGCTGCCTCCCTCACTCACATTCACTGACGATCCTAATGTTGATGTTGACCTAGAGAACATTCTACTGCAGCATTTTAAGCAGCAGCCTCATACTGTCAGTAAAATCAGATGCCGTGGTACAAAGAAACCATTTTCTATCAACTATTCTAAACATTATTAGTTCTCAAACAGCACAAGTAAATGCACCTTCTGTGGAAGATTTTGAAGAAGACATCATAATGAACACAAGTCCTCAAACAATGACAGTGGTTAAGGGCACCGTAAATATAAGAGGACGGAGCAGCCAAGGGCACAGCTCTAGTTACTTCCATGAAATTCTCCAAGTGATTGACACTCAGAAGGCAGCTGCAACTCAAGGACTGGCATTTGTGCTAAGCAAGAGATACAAACGAGAGCTTGCCCTGGAGCTATTCCAAGATGCAGCAAACAGTTTTAAAAGGATGTGCAAATGGGCAAATCACCCTGTCTTGTATCAAGAGAGCCAAAGAGAGGAAACCTTTTACGATTTTAAGTTATGCTGCCCAAACTGCTCAAACATTCATTGATTTTCCCAATGTACAGTTTCTCTTGCATTAATATATTGAATTAGTATAAATATTCAAAATCCTTGACAGTACCTTGTCAATTTTCTTGTCATCTGTTACAATCTCTTCTGTGATGACCAATTTTGTAACTCAGCCAATTAAATCTAGCCAATTAAAACAGAGATTGGATTTATTCTAGGAGTTTAGAACCATCCTATAAGTGTTCTCCAAACAACTATTTTGGGACCTCCCCAGCCTGAACAGGCTAAACAGACCTTGAACATTTGCCATGATAGGCTTTATTGGCCCGAACAGCTGCAGCTCTGAATTTTGACTTACTGGAAATAGCGAGCCGGCAAGAAATGGAAATTTATTGGATTGGCTGATGTGCTGTTGCTATCCTGCACTACTATTCTGGGGATGAGTTTGGCAATTTTTCCTTTATAAATGCTGTGCTGATTATTAAACTTTGATCCTTGATCAGAATATAGTCTTAGCTCCATGTTCCTCTTGCCCTGCCCTTTTCATTTCCAGCCTTCCTTTCAGATGATCCCTATTCAACCGTAAACCACTAGACGGCTACAGGTGGTGCCTGAACAGGGACCCTAAAAAAGTAAGACCCGCTGAGAAATGCTGCTTTGTTTGGAGCGCTCCACAGAACAAAGGGAAAGAAAAACACAATTCTGAGTACAGCTAACAACTATATGACTTATTACCTCTTCCTTATAGTCTGCCTAATAGCAAATCTTATTTTCTGGGTCATCATATTTCCCTGCTGTTGTAGGGACTGTACTCTGGGAAATAATTAGGCTGAAAGTGTGCTTACCCAAAGCCGCCTCACCTAGGGCAGTCACAGCAAAATGGGACAGGGAAATACAAAAAATGCTTTTGCTCACAGCCTAAAAGGGCTGCTTCAGGCAAGAGGAGCAGGTTGCTTGTTGTTTTTATTAAAACAAAAAAAAACAAAAACAAAAAAACAAAAAACCCCATAGATATTGGAAAAATTCGTAACTCAAGTAGATTCATGTTGTCCTTGCTTTGTAGAGCAAGGAACAGTAAATATACCTACTAACTTGGGGGGTGGGGAATAGAATACCATTAATAGATCATTATACTGTTCACGGGCCTGAAGAGGTTCTGGTAGACACTTTTTCTTTGTGGGCTTTAATCAGGGACATTTTAGACCCTCACCATGAGTCTCAAGAAATGAAAGAACTAGGCAAGCTGAGAAGGAATTGGGGAAGTCAAAAAAGCAGGGCGCTTGAGAGCAACTATCAGTAGCTTCCACTGTGCCTCCTCTCTCTTCTCTGGCAGAATTCCCAAAAGAAGAAGATGAAGAGTTAGACCTTGGACATGAGAGAGAGAATGTGTTTCAGAAAAGCAGTTGCGCCCCCTTGTCCAGGACACTTTATCAAAAGAGAAGGAAAATGAACATAAGCTATTTCAGAGCTCTCCTGGGGACAGGAGGAAATTGGGAGACAACCTACTTCCTCTCTGTCTCCTACTGGAGAAATCCTTAGTTCTGGTTCTAGATCTCTTAGATAGGTTATCTGGGTCCCTTTGGGACATCAAGTCCTCCTCCCTCTCTCTCTGTCTGTTTGTCCTTGGTGTGCCAATCTGTCCATGTCTGTCAGATTGTGTCTTGTGGTTCATTTCATTGCTTGATTGTTGTTCTGTGTTTCATGTTGAAAAGAAAAAATGGTTAAAACTTTATCTGTTGTCTGTCCACCCCTTGATTTAGTTTTAACTGTTCAGAAAAGAAAAAAAGAAAAGTAGTCTCATTTTGCACAACAAAAACTCATAAGATACCCTGAACCTGTAGCTGGGAGTCAAGCACAAATTAGAGAATTTCTGCTAGGGGCTGATTGTCTGTCTGCAGAAGACATTCTTAAGGGGCCAGCAGCTTCTTGGCTTCTATGGTAAGGGAGCTGATGGCTATTTTTCCTAGAAAAATCTGTTACTGTGTTTATTGGGTTCAGCAGGTGACAAGGTGATCTTTTCTTGAAATTTAGACTAGAATTTTGTCTAGTCTAAATATATAAAATGTGTGTAGCCACTTCATTTTTGTTTCTGACTTTTTTCTTGGTCATATTAGATTTTAATTCAGTTAATTACAATAGAGTGTTTTAAAGATTACTCAAATAGTAAATAGCTAAGAATAATCAATGTTTGACAATTTAATTGTGCTATATATATAGATATATGGTTTTTTCTTTTTTTCTCTTTTCATTTCTTTCTTTTATTTTTTCTTTTATTTTTTGTTAGATGTTTTCTTTATTTGCATTGCAAATTTTATCCCCTCTGAAAACCCCCCTATACCAACCCCCCTCTCTCTGCTCACTAACCAACCCACTCCTGCTTCCATGTCCTGGCATTCCCCTACACTAGGGCATCAAGCCTTCACAAGACCAAGGGCCTCTCCTCTCATTGATGCCCCATAAGGCCATCCTCTCCTACATATGTGACTGGAGCCACAGGTCCCTCCATATTTACTCTTTGGTTGGTGATTTAGTCCCTGCAAGCTCTGGGGGTACTGGTTGATTCTTATTGTTGTTCCTTCTATGGGGCTGCAAATGCCTTCAGCTTCTTGGGTTCTTTCACTAGCTCTTACATAGGAGACTTTGTACTCAGTTCACTGGTTGGCTGTGAGCATCCACTTCTGCAGGAGTCAGACACTGGCAGAGCCTCTCAGGAGACAGCTATATCAGGCTCCTGTCAGTAAGCACTTGTTAGCATTCACAATAGTGTCTGGGTTTGGTGACTGTATTTGGGATGGATTGCTAGGTGGGACAATCACTGTGTGGCCTTTCCTTCAGTTTTTGTCACAAACTTGTCTCTGTATTTTCTACCATGGGTATTTTGATCCCCCCTCTAAGAAGAATCAAAGTATTCATTCACACTGTGATCTTCCTTCTTCTTGAGCTTCATATGGTCTGTGAATTGTATCTTAGGCATTCCAAACTTCGGGGCTAATACCCACCTATCAGTGAGTGCATGCCATGAGTGTTCTTTTGTGATTGAGTTACCTCACTAAAGGGTGGTATTTTCTAGTTCCATCCATTTGCCTAAGAACTTCATGAAATTGTCATTTTTAATAGCTGAGTAGACTCCATTGTGTAAATGTACTACATTTTCTGTATCCATTCCTCTGCTGAGGGACATCTGGGTTGTTTTCAGTTTCTGGCTATTATAAATAAGGCTGCTATGAACATAGTGGAGCAGGTATCCTTGTTACATGTTGGAGCATCTTCTGGGCATATGCCCAGGAGTGGCATAGCTGGGTCCTCAGGTAGTACTATGTCCAATTTTCTGAAGAACTTCCAAACTGATTTCCAGAGTGGTTGTACCAGCTTCCAATAGAGAATTGTTCCTCTTTCTCCATATCCTCACCAGCATCTGTTGTTACCTGAGTTTTGATCTGAGCCATTCTGACTGGTGTGAGGCAGAATCTCAGGGTTGTTTTGATTTGCATTTCCCTGTCAACTAAGGATGTTGAACATTTCTTTAGGTGCTTCTCAGCCATTTGATATTCTTCAGTTGAGAATTCTCTGTTTATCTCTGTTCCCCGTTTTTAAATAGGATTATTTGGTTCTCTGGAGTCTAACTTCTTGAGTTTTTTGTATATATTGGATAGTAGGCCTCTATCAGATGTAGGGTTGGTAAAGATCTTTTCCGACCCTGTTGGTTGCCACTGTCCTATTGACAATGTCCTTTGCCTTTTGCAATTTTATGAAGTCTCATTTGTCGATTCTTGATCTTACAGTGCAAGCTATTGGTGTTCTGTTCAGGAAAATTTACCCTGTGCCCATGTCCTAGAGGTTCTTCCCCACTTTCTTATCTATTAGTTTCAGTGTATCTGGTTTGAAGTGGAGGTCCTTGATCCACTTGGACTTGAGCTTTGTACAAGGAGATAAGAATGGATTGATTTGCATTCTTCTCCAAGCTGACCACCCATTGAACCAGCACCATTTTTTGAAAATGCTGTCTTTTTCCACTGGATGGTTTTAGCTCATTTGTCAAAGATCAAGTGACCATATGTGAGTGGGATTATTTCTGGGTCTTCAATTCTATTCCATTGATCTACCTTCCTGTCACTGTACCAATACCATGCAGTTTTTATCATGATTGCTCTGTAGTACAGCTTGAGGTCAGGGATGGTAACTCCCCCAGAAGTTCATTTATTGTTGAGAATAGTTTTTTCTATCCTGGGTTTCTGGTTATTCCAAATTGCTCTTTCTAACACTATGAAGAATTGAGTTGCAATTTTGATGGTGATTGCATTGAATCTGTAGATTGCTCTAGGCTCTGACTTGTCTTAAAAGTATAAATATGTTCTACATGTCTTGGTTATAGAGTATTAGCTTTTAAGTTATTGGGTATGATTAAAAGTTTGTAACATTGGAAACAGAAACTTAGCTTAAAACTGGTAACTCAGAGTTGGAGTCATTCTAAACAACAACATGTGGCATGAGCCAACCCAGAAAAACAGGTCTTTAAAGACACTTCTACATTGGGATAATATTTTATGTAATTCTTATCCTAGAAACTAGACTTATAAAAGATAGGTTTAAAACAGTGCCACTTTAATGAGATATTAAAAGCTGCACTGTCGGGACCTCTGTCAGCCCAGGGGCTCAGGATGCTTCCAGTCTGTCTGGGCCAGCAAGTGCTCTGAGCAGACCTTGGGCTCAAGCTCAGCAGCCAGTCCCACAACACCCAGAGGAAGCTCCACTCCCAGGCACTCTAACACACCCAGGATCAGAGGAGAAGAGGACACAACATCTATCCCAATACCTGGAGTAACTGGGACCACCAGTACCAGGCACACAGGAACTCCTCCAGCCCAGTGGCTCAGGTCCCTTCCAGTCCCACAACACCCAGAGGAAGCTCCACTCCCAGGCTCACTAACACACCCAGGATCAGAGGTGAGGAAGACACAACATCTGTCCCAATACTGGGAGTAACTAGGACCAGCAGGACCCAGGCACATAAGAACTCCAACCAGTCCAGTGGCTCAGGTTGCTTCCGGTCTGTCTGAGCCGGCTGAGCCAGCCGGTGCCTCAAGCAGACCTTGAGCACAGACTCTGCAGCCAGTCCCAAAACAGCCAGAGGAAGCTCCACTCCCAGGTGCTCTAACAAGCCCAAGGTCACAGGATCCCAAAATCACAAGATCACAGAGACAGCTTGACTCTGAGGAGTTCTGACACAACCAGGATCAATAGGAAGGACAGGCTCCAGTCAGATTTAGCAAGGGCAGGTAGCACTAGAGATAACCAGATGGTGCAGGGCAAGCATAAGAATATAAATAACCCAAACCAAGGTTCCTTGGCATCATCAGAACCCAATACTACCACCATAGCAAGTCCTGGGCACACCATCACACCAGAAAAGCAAGATTCAGATATAAAATTAATCCTCATGGTAATGATACAGGACTTTAAGAAAGACATAAATAGCACCCTCAAAGAAATACAGGAGAAAACAAGTAAACAACTAGAAGTCCTTCAAGAGAAAACACAAAAATCCCTTAAAGAACTACAGAAAAACACAATCAAACAGGTGAAGGAAATGAGCAAAACCATCCAGAATCTAAAAATGGAAATAGAAATAATAAAGAAAACAGAAAGAAGACAACCATAGAGACAGAAAACCTAGGAAAGAAATCAGGAGTCATAGATGCAAGCATCACCAACACAATACAAGAGATAGAAGAGAGAATCTCAGGGGCAGAACACACCATAGAAAGCATTGACACAACAGTCAAAGAAAATGCAAAAAGCAAAAAGCTCCTAACCTAAAACATCCAGGAAATCCAAGATACAATGAGAAGACCAAACCTAAGGATAATAGGTGTAGAAGAGAGTGAAGATTCTCAATTTAAAGGGCCAGTAAATATCTTCAACAAAATTATAGAAGAAAACTTCCCTAACCTAAAGAAAGAGATGCCCATGAACATACAAGAAGCCTACAGAACTCCAAATAGACTGGGCCAGAAAAGAAATTCCTCCCATCACATAATAATAAAAACAGCAAAAGCACAAAACAAGGAAAGAATACTAAAAGCAATAAGGGAAAAAGGTCAAGTAACATATAAAGGCAGGCCTATCAGAATTACACCAGACTTCTCACCAGAGACTATGAAAACTACAAGATCTTAGGCAGATGTCATACAGACCCTACAAGAACACAAATGCCAGCCTAGGCTACTATACCCAGCAAAACTCTCAATTACCATAGATGGAGAAAACAAGATATTCCATGACAAAACAAAATTTACATAATATCTTTCCACAAATCCAGCCCTACAAAGAATAATGGATGGAAAACATCTATATAAGGAGCAAAAGTACACCCTAGAAGAAGCAAGAAACTAATCTTTCAACAAATCCACACAAACCTAATTCCATCTCTTACAACAAAAACAACAGGAAGTAACAATTACCTTTTTTAATATCTTAATATGAAAATTAATATTACCAACATATCCTAAGTGATTGAAATCCAAAATCATGAGGAATTAGAAATTTGTTGACTGTCATCCAATGGTCTCTCCCATTTGGTAATTGGAGAAATGACTCCAATATTATACAATCCATATATACTTTCAGCTTGTTTGTTCGTGACAGTGTCTTGTTGTGTACAATATAATGATCTTGAGATCTTGCTTCTCCTATTTCAGCCTCTCTATGAGTAGTATTGTTTATTTCATTTTTTTATTTTTTTATTTCATGTTTTTACACTATAATATGGTTTTCAGTATGGTTTTCAGAATAGCTTACATATTTAAATACCCAAAAGAAATGTAGACAATTAAATTGAGAAGGGGCTTGTAAGAGACAACAAAGAGCGAGACTGAATGCTTTGCTTGACATTTGTAACTCTTGTATCAAGTTACCACAGTAAGAGCCAAGTAAGCTCTACTAAGTACAAAACAAACAAACAAAAACACTTTATGTGTTTATGTTCATTTAAGAAAATATTAGTAGTGATGTATTATTTTGAAATATACAGTTAATCCATTTGTAATTATTTAAAATTTATATTCAGAAAAATGTTTGTATTTTCAGTATTGCCATAGACAAGCATCTACATAAGACTGTTAAATTGTTGTTTTATACAAACAACTTTTATAATACTCATTTTTATTTTTATAATATTTTATAAATTTTAAAGAATATGACACAAAAAATTATTGTAGGTATTGAAGGGGGTTTCTGGGAGGAGTTGGGGTACAAAAGGAAAACAAGAATGCAATTTAATTCTATTTACTTAAAATATGTTTTTAAATGTTAACAAATTCAGATAAATTGAAATCATGTAACTTTTCTCATCATATTGCAATAAAATTTAAAAAATAAAAAAAATAAAAGCTGCACTATCATGCATTCATATATAAGAACTGGCAGCCAAACTTTGTAATGTTAAAGTAATGCACTTGGTATTGATTTTAGGGTGAATGGATTGTTTACATTGTTAAAAACTGGGTTTTGCGCCTCGGCCACAGGCCGCCTCCAGCGCTGCGGGATGTAGCGCCGGGCCCGCGGCCCCCCAGCAGAGGCAGCCAGCCAGGCATGTCCACCATCACAGGAAGATCTCTGCCCTCTGGGGCTGAGAGACCCCAACCTTTCCTCAAGCTGAAGCTACAAGGCACTGAGGGACCAGCCAGATGTCTTCACACAAAGGCTCTGCCGTGGCACAGGGCAATGGGGCTCCTTCTAGTAACAGAGAGGCTGACACAGTGGAGCTGGCTGAGCTGGGACCCCTGCTGGAGAAGGGCAAGCGGGCAGCCACCAGCCCAGCCAAGGCTGAAGAAGAACAAGCATGCCCGGTGCCTCAGGAAGAGGAGGAGGAGGTGTGGGTACTCACACTTCCTCTGCAAGCCCACCATGCCATGGAGAAGATGGAGGAGTTCGTATATAAGGTCTGGGAGGGGCGTTGGAGGGTCATCCCATATGATGTGCTTCCTGACTGGCTGAAAGACAATGACTACCTGCTACATGGCCACAGACCACCTATGCCCTCCTTTCGGGCTTGCTTCAAAAGCATCTTCCGAATCCACACAGAGACTGGCAACATCTGGACGCATCTGCTTGGTTTTGTGCTATTTCTCTTTCTGGGAATCTTGACCATGCTGAGACCAAATATGTACTTCATGGCTCCCCTACAGGAGAAGGTGGTCTTTGGGATGTTCTTCCTGGGCGCAGTGCTCTGCCTCAGCTTCTCCTGGCTCTTCCACACTATTGTCATTCAGAGAAGGTATCTCGGACTTTTTCCAAACTGGACTATTCAGGGATTGCTCTGCTGATTATGGGGAGCTTCGTCCCCTGGCTATATTACTCCTTCTACTGCTCCCCACAGCCACGGCTCATCTACCTCTCCATCGTCTGTGTCCTGGGCATCTCTGCCATCATTGTGGCACAGTGGGACCGGTTTGCCACTCCCAAGCACCGGCAGACAAGAGCAGTTCCAGTCTCATCAGATTTTCCACGTCCTGGTGGTGGCTGCAGCTTTCGTCCACTTCTATGGGGTGTCCAACCTTCAGGAATTCCGGTACGGCCTGGAAGGTGGCTGTACGGACGACTCCCTTCTCTGAGCCTTCCCGCCTGAGGGGTGGAGGAGGAACTTCCCAGGTGCTTTTAAAAATAACTTCTTTGCTGAAGTCCGAGGAAGAGTCTGAGTTGTCTGTTTCTAGAAGAAACCTCTTAGAGAAGTCAGTGCCAGTCAGGCTTCGGCTCACTGTCACAGCCTCCGGGCCGTCCACTTCCCGTGTGCATTCCCAGCAGTCACTTCAGCGAGGCAAGGGCTGCTCCGTCACAGATAGGATGTGGGAGCTCATGTTGAGATTTTACCCATTCCTCCAGCCATTTTGGGAAAAAAATCACGAACTGGGATTCTTCAGAAATTATGTTTTGTTCTTTCTTGAAGAAAATATCCCTCCCTTACCCCCATCCTTACTTTGTAACCTGGCTAATAACGGGCCATCCATTTTTGTAGCACACTTTTCAGAAACAATTATAACCTGGTCCCATCTTTCTAGGACAAACAAAGCCACGCCTTGACGTAGCCCGGCTAATCATGGAAGTATGTCCAGGCTTCAAGTAACTTGAGTTTAAATCCTTTTTCTTTTTTTCCCTTGGCAGAGTAATGTAAAATTAAAATGGGGAAGATATTTAATATTTAATATTAAGCTTTAAAAAGAAACCTGCTATCACTGCTATGTATCTTGATGCAGAGACTATGGTGATAATAAAAGAAAGTACAGACAAAAAAAAAAAAACTGGGTTTTGCTTTCCAAAATTATGGTTATGCTCTAATATTGCAAAAGAGACTTAAAAATTATAGTTAAACTGCCAATGTTCCATTAGCTGCAGTTTACAATTTGATCACAAGCTCAAGATTTTTAACTCACCCATATTTATAATTAAGAAAAAATTAGGCAAATGGAGATTTATGAAAGGTTAATGAAACTAGGAACCTATGAAGGCATTACAACTAGCTGACCTACTCCAGCTGCCATTTCAAAATATAGAGAAATATAAAACTATTATAGATTTAAAAGATCGTTTTTAAACTATTCCTTTGCATCTTCATGATTATAAAAGGCTTGTATTTAGTGTATCTGCTTGTGATTTTATATAACCCACGAAGTGATATCATTGGAAAGTTTTGCATCAAGGAATGACTAATACCCAACATTATGTCAAAAATATTGTTTCTGCTTCCATACAAGAGGTTAGGACTTTGAATCCTTCAGTGTATATTATTTATTATATGGATATTTTAATAGCTGATCCCTCTGAAGGAGTTTTACTACAAGCCTTTGGTCTTATACAACAAGCTTTAAAATTCTGAGATGTAGTTGTTGCTCTAGAAAAAAATTCAAAGACAATATACTTCCCAATATTTGGTATATCAGTTATATCCTAAACCAACTGTGGCACAGAAAATTCAAATAAGAAAAGATAGTTTATTTACTTTAAATTATTTTCAAAAGCTGTTAGGAAGTGTTAATTGACTAAGACCTTACCTTAAGCTTGCCACAAGAGAACTTAAAACTCTGTTTGATATTTTTCAAGAGGAATACAAATACTAATTTCCCTAGACAATTAACTGATGAGGGATGGATAGCTTAACAAACAGCAGACATATTGTATAAACCATGACCAGTTGTTGACTATTTCACAGCAGTTCTTTGGCAAAAACGACCATCGATGTGGATTCATCTTTCTTCATCTCCAGGTTAAGTTTGAACGCCCTTTTATGAAGCTGTTGCTATGTTAATACAGAATTGTAGGATAGAATCACAAAAGTATTCAGGGGAAGAACCTGATGAAATATTTATTCCTTATTCTAAACAGCAATTAAATTGGCTATTGCAGAATACTGATATTTAGCCTATTTAATGTGCAAAATTTTTAGGCAAATTTGATAATCATTATCCAAAATACAAGTTGTTAGAATCTGCCTCTATGCACAGTTTTGTATTTCCTGTAAATTTATGCATGTAGCCTATAGAGAATGCATTTACTGTATTTATAGATAGCTCATCTAATGGGAAGGAAGCATATGTAATTG
>JADRCD010179874.1:0-29008 GCA_019843815.1 Montemys delectorum
GTGTGTGTGTGTGTGTGTGTGTGTGTGTGTGTGTGTAAAGAAGAGAGTTCCTCTTTCCCTCATCATCTTTATTATTTTTGGATACACATACACATACAGGAAAAGAAAATAAAGTGAATGTTTAAAAGTTTAAAAAGGGGATAATAGTGTTGGGATGGATCTCATTTCAGTTATTTTTTGAAACAGTGTTTCACAGTGAAGCTCCCCAGGCACGCTTGGATCTCAGTGATCCTCCTGGTTCACCTCCTGCGCTGCTCAAGCAATATGTGAGAGCCATTGCACCTGGCTCTGATTGCTGAATCTTTACTAGATCGACAAAGTACAGTGAGGACCTAGAAGGGAGATAGGACCATAGGAAAGGCAGAAAATAAGCAAGAGTTGATCAGAAGTAGAGGATAGGCATAAGAGGGAGACAGAATCATAGCGTTTAGGACCTAAGACGCTCTGAATCCAAGATTCCTATCTTCTCTCCCTCTCTACCTCCCTCTCCTCTCCTCCCCTTCTCCCCTTCTCTCTTCATGTTACAAACAGAAGTCAGGGCCTTCCATATGTCAGGCAGGTACCCTATCACTGAGCCACATCCCAGGGGATTTATAGGAAAAAAACCACATATTAAACACTGACTTGGCTTTCAGTAAAAATTGTGTTGTATAGAGTGTACAGGTTGTGCTTTATTCTGGCACAGACTGAGTATCTCACCTAATGTCTTAAGAATGCTTAGTACACTAATATAATTGGAAAGTTAGGGTGTCTCAAGCTACAGGGTAGGAAAGGTAAGGGACAGGGCTGAAATAGACTGTTCACTAGTTTGTGAAAGACCTTTTTATGCAGTAGTACTTAATGTTGTCCTGTAGAAAAGGCAATAAGGAGCCATGAAGAGCTTTGTTTACAAGATGGAGAAGATATATTTGAAGGAAATACCCGTTAGTACTCTGGCTTAGGTGTACCAGTTGCATTGCTCTGATAACAAATACTCTGAGGTGTTAACAGCAGGCAGAACTATCAGGGAAGGGAAAGGTTTTTAATGGTACTAATATTGTATATGCTTTCCAACCCAAGAGGCAATCTTTACTTACAATTTATTATCTTTAGAAACACATCTATGAGTAGGGCACATAGTTCCAGGCAAAACTTCCAATTCGAGAGGTGGGAGGCCAAAGAATCAATGTGAGCCAGCCTGTGTTAAAATAGTGAGAACTGGGCTTTGAAGAAGAAATAAGTCTGTGAGAATAAAGAACTAAGAAACAGTCTTAAGCCTAGTAAAGAGCAACACAGAGGGTGGGTGAGATGGCTCACTTGGTAAGGCCCTTGCTCTGAAGTATAAACACCAGAGTTTGAGCATCAAGACCCAGAGGGAGGAAGAGAACTCCCACAGAAAGACCCAATAACGAGAGTCCAAGATGCCTTCTTCCAAAATGCACTCTTCAGCATTTGAAAAATGTTCCTAGAAACCAAAGAGCAGAACGGGTGTACGGTAGTTGTGGATATAGTTCAAAGAGAGTCTTTTCATTCGGGAAATATTCATGCATCTTCGTATAATGAATTATAGACTGTAAGCAACTGGCGCATAAATGCAGATAAGGAGGCAGCAAGTTTTAAGTAAAGTAAATGCAACATACTTTTTTTCTTTTTTAAATAAAAGAGAAAATTGATAAAGGCAAGGTATTACTATTCTCAGTTCCCTGGGAAGCGACAAGGGCACGTTCTTTGCTTATTCAAATCATTCCTGTCCCGTACTGAAGTCGGGGAAGCTGTAGAGGGTTGCAGGACAGGGGTCCAGGTCCTGGGGACAGCCGGTCCTGAGCGAGGGTTGAGCTTTCAGGACGCCACGAGCCTGGGACGCCCCACACTCCAGCTCTAGCTTAGAAGATGCTAAGCTGCCTACTACCACTGGCGCTCCGACTGCTCCAGGGCGGGACTTGCAGAATGGGCGGGGAGAGACCGGGTGTGCGGCGCGCGCAGCAGCTCAGGGCGGGGCGGGGCGGGGCGGGGCAGGGCGGCGTCGTGCGCGCACGCGCCAATCACAGATGCCGCGAGATGGGTGCGCGCGGAGAGGCCGGGGGAAGTAGAAGGGAGGACTCGCGTCCCCTCTCAGCCTATCACCACGCAGCGCCGCCGTGACGCTAGGCTCTCCTGGGCGCCAAACGCCAGTCGGCGGGCCGGGTGGGTGAGGGCGCCGGGGTAGGGCGCGGGGCCGCGCGGGGGTGGGACTTCCGCAGGGCCCCGGAAGTGGGATCTGTGTGTTCTCATGCGAACGGGAAGGAGCGTTGGGGATCTGGAGTCTCGAGGTTGAGACATTTTCGGGCCCGAAAAAGGAAGGATCAGCTGCCGTCGCCGCCAAGCCCGCGCCCGCTCTTCTTTGCTGTCTCCGGCCCGGCCCGGCCGTGCCGCCTTTTCTTGCCGTCTCCCTCCTCGGCCGTCCCCGCGTGTTTTGCGCGGTCGCCGGGCACCGGGGCTGCGGCGACGAGCCCGCGGGCGGCCGGTCGGGCGGGGCGGGCGGCTGACAGGTGAGCGGGCGGTCCTCGGTCACCGACGGGGCGGCCTCCCTCCGCGCCCCGTGCTCGGACCCGCGCCTCCACCAGCCTGTCACCGGGCCGCCATCTTCCCGGAGGGACTGGGCCAGTGGCGGGCAGGGCTGGGCCCGGGCGGGGAAGGGACGGCCCAGGGCCGGGGCCCGGCAGGGACCGGCGCCGGGGAGGACAGAACGAGGGGCAGCGCCGTGGAGGGGGCGGCAGGGCAGGCCGGACTGTGGCCCGGGTAGCCCGGGTTAGGCTGGACCTGGGAGGACCTGTGACACGGCCCTGGCCGGAGAGGACTGGAGTGAAGTGAGACGTGTGTCGAGTCGTCCCCGAGGCCGCGTCTCCGAGGCCCTTGGGGGTTTGCCTATGCAGCCGGAAGAGAATGGGCTGGGGTCGCCGGCCACCATCGCCCCGAGGGCAGGCGGGCGGGCGCCGGGGACCCGCAGTGCGGCGCCCGGGCCTCGCCCCCTCGGTCCCGCCGGAGACTGGCCAGACAGCCGCGCTCGCTGTTGCGGGGAGAGATGGCTCATTAGGGAATCGCATTCCTTTAGAACCAGGAAGTTAGGATCCTGTTGCTCGAGTGTGTGTTTGGAATGCTGCTCCCTTTTCCCCTTCCACTTGATAGACTTGAGCGGGTCCGACTTTGAAATAGTTAAGAAATAAAAATCAAAGGTGAAGACTCATGGTAACCGGCCAGGAACCTCTTAGCCGCCTGCTTCTCAGTGGTGTATAGTAGAACATTAAGTTTGTTTCAGAGTTGAGGTCATTGCATCTTGTGACTTTTCAGTGAATGTAATCTTGTTAACCCCCTCATTTATTTATTTGTTTATTTATTTATTTATTTATTTATTTTTGCTGTAAGGTGGCTTTGAGTTTGGACTGACTCGAAATGTGAGAAAACAACCCGGAGAAAAATGATCTCAATCTGCCTTCCATTCGAGACCTTCTCGCTGGCGGTGGAATACTTTGTCTTAATTATAAAGTGAAACTTTTAAGTTTTCATAACTGAACAAACGAGAGGGCTTCCCATGGCTGCAGTGAATTAGTTTGTAGCACACAGTTAAACAGGGGATTTTTAAATAGAGGTAGTAGCAACTACAAGTGTTTCTTTTAGGATATTTAGTTACTCCCCTTTTCAGATTGAGTTGAATATTTAAAATGCACTTGCAGTTTGTTTTGAGTTGGTGTTTGCAAGACCACAAGAGGAGAAAAGAGTGCTGGTTTTTGTTTTTGGTAGTCTTTTAGTATATTATGTGCAATTTCTATACTCCCCTAACTTGGTTGGCTCCCCTTATTTACAGTCAGGGTTAATTTACAGAAGTTGCAATGGTTGAGGCTTTTCCTTCATGCTTAATATACCAAAAGCTAGTTTTGTAATCAAGCTGTACAAGAAATAGTTTAAGGAGATGTGTTGGGAGTTGCTAAAGTAGAATGCTCTCTGAAAGTTTATTTTTTAGTTAGTACATTTTCCCTTAAAACTTTCATTAGTTAGAAATATATTTCATCTCATATTTTGGAATACTAATGTGACTTGTGTTGACTTATTTATATGGATAAAAATGGCGTGGCTTCTGAGTCATTAGAAGATATCCTGAGCTCTGCTTCTATCCCAGCACTAGGGAGGCAAAGGCAGGCCGATCTGAGGCCAGCCTGGTCTACAGAGTGAATGTCAGGGCTACACAGAGAAACCTGTCTTGAAAAAACAAAAACAAACAAAAAAGTTACTTTCTTGGTGACTAAAATTCTGAAAAGTCTCATAAGACTGATGTAAACATGAAGCATGCAGATGTTTGCTTTTTGCTATTTTTATTGTTACTGAATTCCTAATTTTGATATTCTACCTTATAGCTGTCCATTTTAATTTATTACACATGTCTTGATCACATGTCTGTGGCTTAGAGACAGGTTGGTTCTGAGGCAGCATGTAAGTTTGGAGAAGGGAGCTATACTATATGTGAGTAGGCTCCAGAGAGAAAATAGATGATTATAATGGATATAGAATGTAGAAGTTTGCTAGCATTCATTTTACTACATTCTGTAGAAGAGTGGCTGAAATGAAATACCCGCAATTTCGTAGTAATGTTCTGGGGGCTTGCCCATTTTGTAAAAAAGAAAAAAATCCTGAGATTTGAAGAATTAAATTTATGTGACTTACCTAAGTATGTACAAGGTTTGACAAAGATGTGTATAAACTCTGTGGAAACAAATATTTCACTTAACCACCTGTTTTCATGAAGAAATCTTTACAAAGTTATATGAGACGAAATTCTGAAATGTTAAGTGAAAGTTTGTTTATCAGCTTAGTGGTAATTACAGTAAACAGTGCCTTCAGAAGCAGCAGGTTGCTCAGATTTACAACAAGCTTTACAAACCTTTTAAACGTGGCTGATGTTAGCAGCCAAGAAAGGGCTGAGAGATTCCTTGCACTGTTGTTTTTATGTCATGGGGCATTCATACTTCTGCTGAAATATGAACTAGGAAAGAGTCTGGATCTCTACTTCTAGTCAGAAGTGATGGTCTTTGATGGTCTGCTTCGTAGTTTAAGGTTAGTTCCTGTGACGCCAGGTTGCTCTTACTGAGTTAAAGGCGGAGTTTACAGTACTTAGCTAACACGCAGTGCTCTGTGGATACTCTGAGGTTTAAAGTATATTCCTTCCTTAATTTCAGATTAGTAGAAGCAGAAAAATTGTATCTTTTTGTAGTTTCCACCATTGAACCATTTTAACCTTTTTCTAATGGAAGAAGAAAATGCAGATGTTGGAGGTGAGTCTGTTAAGGGTTACCACTGCAGCTTGCTTATATTATTTCATGTGAGGAAGTCTTGTTTTGTTGTGGCTTGTTTTTGTTTTTCTGTGAGAGTTAATTTTAGAATAAGTAAGTCCATTACTATTTGAGGGTTAAATTCATGAGACCTCAGTTTAGTTTAAATGGTTTGCCTTGATTTACTTGGCAGTATAGAGGTTTGAACCCTGGTACTTGGTTATGCTAGGCAAGATCTATACTCCCAGCCCTCTTTAAAAAGATTAGTTCTTTTTTTTTATTTAAGGCAAAAATCTCACTAAGTTACCCACAGGCCTTTAACTTGCTATCCACCCATCTCAGCCTGACAGTAGCTGGGATTACATGTACCACTAGGCCAGCTAGACTTGTTGTTAGACTTGTTGATGTTTTGTAGCTGATGTTCTCTGCAGTTACCTTAATTAGAAATGAATTTTCTTATTAGGGCATGGAATTGGAATAGAAGCCTCTAGATTCCCTTAAGAAAAGGAAGGGGCCTTTTGTTCAGCCGCTAAGGACTCTTATTTTCAGGCCTGCCTACCTGAGTCCAATCCCTAGAACCCATATGGTAGGCGAATACTGATTTCTGCATGTTATCTTCTGACCTCTGCACACACAATAGATATGTAAATGTGAAAACAAAACCAGAAGAGAAGGAAGATAAATTCTGACTTGGAATATTTCCCCTTAATGTTGTGCCTTACAAGCTGCTTTATTTTCCCATGTGTCTTCCTTGGACTGGGGAAAATTATTAGCTATGCTTCCTTCATTTCCGTTCCTTGCTCTCCTCCCCCACACCTCTTGTCTCTGTGCCTCTATAAAGTCTATCTTTGCACCTTTTTTGTGGGAGCTGTCATGACCCCTATTTTAATCATGAAGCATTTGTATTGGAGTGATGCTGCTGATTTTGGGATCTTTTTCTCCCTAGCTAGTTAGTGAGGCCTAGGCATTTGAAAATATTTTGTACCTAGCACAAGTGAAAAACATACTGCTTCATTATTTTTTAGAGGTACTCAATATTCACTGATACAAGACTCAGTTGTCACTGAAAATATCCTTTTGAAGTTTGCATGCTAAGTCTTCCTTAAAGCTTGTTATTCAAGGTGGTTCTTATTTGCTTGATCAAAATAAAATAGTCCTGTATTTACACAAACTGTTTTTGCCATCTCAATCCAGATACTTCTTTCAGTGACATCCTGGTTGCTTGAACCTTCCTAGAAACTTATCAAGACTGCTCTAAGATCCATGACGTGCCCACTGTAACCTACTGTTTGTTTCTTCATTTTCTGCTCCACCTTCTAGGCCTTCCTCTCCTCTCTTCCTCTATTCCTCCATGGTGTTGCTATCTTGGCTCTTGGTAGTTTCTTTGCTTGAAATTGGATGCCCCGCCCCACTCCTCAAAATGTATTTTTCTGTTTTTAAGTTTTGCTTAGTTTCTGAATACACTGAATAATTCCTGAAGATGGCTCTTGAGGAATCATTGCCAGTTTCTGAGTTTAAACTGGGTGCATCTTATTTGTTGCATGTTATTGACTACACAACTCAGGGACATTCTTTTTTTGTTTTTGTTTTTTCGAGACAGGGTTTCTCTGTGTAGCCCTAACTGTCCTGGAACTTACTCTGTAGACCAGGCTGGCCTCAAATTCAGAAATCCACCTGCCTCTGTCTCCCAAGCGCTGGGATTCAAGGCGTGCGCCACCACTGCCCGGCTTCAGGGACATTCTTATGGGGAAGGTCTCTTTTATGCTTCTGACTTGTTTTTCCCACTTGCAGCCCTGGTGTGATAAGGGATGGAAACATGGCTAGGGACATCTCCTAGGTGTATAAATTGCTGACCCTATGTCTGTTAACAAAAATGGGCACCTGAAAAGGATACATTATCAGGTTTCTTCTAGTTTATAAAGTTACCTTTACAAAGTTTTATCTAATCTTTCATAGCTGTATTTAATGGATAAAATGGTTTAGGTACAGTAACTTAACTATGGGTCCTCAGATTTCACTGCCTTCAGTCTTTAAACATAATCCCTTTAGGTAGGTTTTTGTTTTTCTATCTTTTGCTTTAAAATTAAATTATTTTAACAAAACCCAAGGCAGTTATAGTGTTTCTAGCATACTTTTATTGTAATATTAATGTCATGTACACTGGCATTCAGATGCTGGTGACAGCTACTTGGTTCCTTGGTAGTTTACAGCTGTGATCTTTATTCTGTCATGTCAGTCTCCTTTCCTGTATTTTTCCTTCATCTTACTTACGGCACTATAACATGCCATATGCAGTATTTATCTGTGGTCTGTTTTCTGTACTCATATAAACTCCATGATATATACAAGGGATTTTTCTTTTTATTTTATTCATTGGTATGAATCCAGATCCCAGAACTGTATTAGATACATAAAGTGCTATAAATGGGGTGTGTGTGTGTGTGTGTGTGTGTGTGTTTGGGGGTGTGGTGCTGGGAAGTAAGTCCTATTTGTCCCAGGCAAGTGCTCTAGAGTTGCTCCGTGAGGAATTTAATAAACTCCAGTCTGTGATGGTGAATAAAGCAAAAATCTTGTCTTCATTTGAGTGCATCTGGTGTCCACTAAAGCAGGAATGCAGCCACCTAACCCAGGGTAAAAGGGTGGTGTCCAACAGGCCAAGAGTTGTGGGCCTGGAGGGAAGTACTGAGAAAAGAAAGGAGAGGAGAGCTGCATTCTCAGAATGAAGTTGTAGGGATTTTGAGGTGGGCAGGAACAAAGAACTTGTGACAAATTAATGTAGAAATGGCTTAATGAAATGAAAAAGCCGGAAGAAGTAGGTGGCAACTGGTCTTACAGGGCCTTGGATGTCCCTGTGTAGGTTGAGGATTTTGTTGTTTATCCTGAGAACATCAGGAAACTCTTGGAGTGTTTTTAAGTAGTGAATTACATGGTCAGAATTGGCTTTTAAAAATAATTGTTTGGAGCTGGTGAGGTAACCTGAGCAGCTTAAAGGTGCTTCCACCAAACCTGACAAACTTAAATTGACCCCCAGATCCCACATGGATGAAAAGGGAGAACCAGTTCCTGAAAGCTGTACTCTGACTGCTACATGGATGCTATGGCATGAGCCCATATACATACATAAGTAAAGATAGTAAAATCAGAACATTTAAGAAAATACCTGTTCTGCTTTATGGAAAATGATATGGGAGAGCAGAAATAAGCTTACAGACATGGATTTTACTTAGGGGCAAAATGCAGATTCCTTTTACTTCCTCTGGTCATAGTTGAAAAGGCCCAGTTCCAGTCTACATGGAGGGTAACTTGCTTAGATTCCTTTAGTTTGTGTTGTGCAAAATCATGCAGGCTTAAAAAATAGTTTAAAAATACGCCTTAACTCTGCTAGCATTTGTCAGTTGTTTAAAAGTATATTGTTAGTTCAGATTTTATCAAGGCTAACTAACATTCTTTTTTTAGTAATATCTCTGAAAAATGAGAACATTTTGTTTTCACATTTCGAAAAGCTTTGTATTTCTATTATGTGTTGGCCAACTTGATGTAAAGTTACAAGTGGCTTCAATGATTGTTACTCTTGGTGAGCAGTTTCAACATTGATTTTAAAAAATACCTTGGGTGTGATGACCACACTTGGGAGGTAGAGGCAAAATGAGCGAGAAGAGTTCAAGGCTTGGGCTGTATATGAGACCTTGTCACTGGGGTATGGATGTGGGTGGTGTTAGTCTATAAAGACTTAGACTTTCTTGAGCTTTTCTTTCTCTTGGTTGATTACAATATATCTTTATGTTTTATTGTTGAGATTTATATCCAGCTAGGTATTTTCACTTGAATTGTATTTCTTTACTTTAGTAACTAACAGTAACCTCTAAAAGTACTCCCAGTTACTTTTTAACTTTTTAACCAGGGTCTGCAAAAAGAGAAGTTTTTGGTCAAGTTGGAGAACACTGATACTTCTTCCTAAAGGCTTACGAGGGATCAGGAGGTTTCCTTTCCAGAGAACACTTGTATGGGGTGTAGTCCATTGCTTTAACCACTTAGTTGTGACTGTGTGAACAAACGGTCACAAACTTTTGAAAGTAGACTTAAAGTGCTGTTGGAAAAGTTTGCCTCTAAATATTCAGAAAGGTAAGAGCATTTTTAAAAATGCTTTAAGGAAGTAAAAACATTTAAAAGACAATGTATAATTAAATTTTGTGTCAATGTGTCTCATGAACATTTCTACTTATGTGAGTACTTTGTTTTATTCTCAGTCAGAACTGAATGGCATAATCACTTAAGTCTTGTTACCTTAGTGGTTGACACCCCTACTTTCCTAGTTATTGCTATCATGCCAGAATGCAAATTAGTGTTGGCCTTTAACGGGTCATTTGGAGTACAGACCAGTTTGGGGTATATGAGTAATTGGTGAGTCAGCAGTATTTGCTTCTTTGCACCTTTAGGGAGGGAGAGAACCATGAGGAAGACCAAAGGGTGAAATACAAGAAGCTGTGTGCCCAGTGATGGGTGTGGTTTTGTACTCTTGTACAGTTCTTATGTTTGTCTGTATATGTTGGTAAACCTCTTCTATTGAAAATGTCCTTCAAGAGTGGCTAATAAAGGGTGAATTAAATCTAAATACAAAAAGATTGGAGGTAGAAACTAGAATTGCCAAAACCAGACGTGCCAGAAGCACTCAGAGTCATAGAATTTAAATCTCCATGATGTGGAAAATTCAAATTGTTTCTACAGAATGCCTCCCAATTCAGAATGATGGTGTTTTAGTAATTTTCAATCAAACCCAGGGACACTTTTGGTGTACTGTGTCTTTTAAGTTCAGAATATTGAAAGTACTTTTCATTGTGGTAGGTTATAATATACAGTGTACATATCTCATGAAACACATGAGGTTACAATTTAAGATAAAAAACTATACTGATTTTTTTTCATACCCATTGTATACAAAATAATGTCAGCTCAGTTTTATGTGGAAGCAAAAGAAATTCTGGATGCCCAGTTTTCAGTTTATGTGGAGGTGGCATTAAATTTATTATAAAGAGTAGTTACCAAATGCTTAGTAATTTTTTTTTTTTTTTTTTTTCTGAGACAGGGTTTCTCTGTATAGTCCTGGCTGTCCTGGAACTCACTCTGTAGACCAGGCTGGCCTCCAACTCAGATCCACCTGCCTCAACCTCCCAAGTGCTGGGATTAAAGGCATGCGCCACCACCGCCCGGCCCAAATGCTTAGTATTAACATAGCATTTAATAAGCTTTACTCTAGGTTCATGAGTTTTGTTTTTGTTCTGTTTTTTTTTTTTTTAACAAAGACCAAGCTTTGACTTTTTTTTAAAGATTTATTTATTTCATGTATGTGAGTACACTGTCACTGTCTTCAGACACACCAGAAGAGGGCATCAGATCCCATTACAGATGGTTATGAGCCACCATGTGGTTGCTGGGAATTGAACTCAGGACCTCTGGAAGAGCTGTCAGTGCTCTTAACTGCTGAGTCATCTTTCTAGCCCCAGTTCATTGTTGTTATCTGTTTGGAATTACTAGATGCTCATATAATGTTAGGTACAAATTAATACACTTTGAGGTATTAATCATTTTCTGAGATTTTGAGTTTTGTTTGGTCTACACTCTTGCCAGTTGAAATTTGATAACTAGTAATCAATTGCCAAAAACAAACAGTATATTATCATAGGATTTTAGAGTTCTGAACACACTGAAGTCCACAAAAGTTGTACTTGATTGCAAATACAGCTAGCTGGTTAGTGACAGAGTTAGGGCTGTAACTTGTTGCATTCCAGGGTCTAGATATGGAGCTGGTACTGGCCTCCAACTCATAGTCTTCTAGCTTTTCTCCAGTGTGGACCCACCTCAGGCTCACTGCACTCTTTAGTTGTATGCTCAGTGATTAAGAGCACTGACTACTTTTCCGAAGGTCCTGAGTTCAAATCCCAGCAACCACATCGTGGCTCACAACCACCCGTAATGAGATCTGACGCCCTCTTCTGGGGTATACTCGCCAAGCCCGACATCCATATTTTTTTAAAGGAGAGAATTTTTTAAAAGAAGGGAATGTGAGTTTTTAGAGAGCTTTTCTATGGTTTTGTTTGCTGTGTTCTAGTCAAACAACTGGTGTGTGTCAGGATCTTAGTTTAACAATAGTTTTCCCACAAAGAACGTTGAATACATTACAATAGCTCACAACAGTGCTTGTCTTATAATTCTGAAGACAGTCTATTGATTTGCTTTTCTTCAGAACACCTGAGGCCAGAGGACAGTTTGCACTGCATTTTCCAGTTCAGAAACACAGAAATGATGTTGTTTTCTAGTTTCATACTTTGAAGCCCATAATGACAATACTCAACCCCTAGCCAAAAAAAAAAAATTGTCTTGTTCCAACACCTTGGACTCAGATGATACAATAATGTATATCTTGTGTGAGATATCCAAGCCAGTGGAGACTACCTTTCTCCACTCCTGGCACTCAGGAAGAACAGAGGAGTCCAAGTTTAATCCTAGCATGTCGTACATAACAAGACCCTCTTAAAAAGAGAAAGGCAGGTTAGGCTCTAATGAAAAAGTTTTAATGTTATTGAAGCTGGAGGTACACCACACTGAATGTTAGTAGTTAAACAGTTGTATTGATAAGAAGCTTCTTTTAAAAACAAAACAAAACTAAACGATGGTCTTCAAGGTTGAGCTTAGATCCAAGTACTCATTGTGAGCCACACCTCATCCAGTTAATTGGAATTTACAAGTATTGATGTGGATTCTCTGCTCAAAATTGATTATGTGATGTATGTTATCTACTAAAAAGGGAGTATAACCCTAACTGCCTTGAGTGTGACCCACTTGTGAAATAGATGGCTGGGAGACAGACTTGTTACAGTGCTAAGCCAAAGTGAGATTTGATTCTGGTTTTATTTTGGAAAGTCAGTTCTTTTTTTAAATGTTGTATCACTTCTTTTGTACATGTTGGAGGATATTCATTATACTTTAATAGTACTATTTACACTTATTTTGGCAAACTTTAACATGTCTACAATTGTAATGCTTACTACTTGAAGACTGTAGTTTGTTTTTTGTCTTTTGTTTTTGTTTTTCAAGACAGGGTTTCTCTGTGTAGCCCTGGCTGTTCTGGAACTCACTTTGTAGACCAGGCTGGCCTCGAACTCAGAGATCCACCTGCCTCTGCCTCCCAAGTGCTGGGATTAAAGGCATGCGCCACCACCGCCCGGTGAAGACTGTAGTTTGATACTGTGGCTTTGTGAACAGTTTGGTATTTCAGCATATTGGGAATCTTTAAACACATTATGCACCAGGTACTGTATTGTCTCCATGTTCTAAGATGTCCTCACAGTGCTGTTGATGAGAAAACCCAGGGGAATGTGGTTGTTGTGCCTGGTAGAGAAGGAGTCCAGTTCCCAGGCAAGTGTTCATCATGGGCTTTTTAACCTATGTTCACTATGAAGGAGTCCCAAGAATTTGGAACTTGGTTCAGAGTTGATTTTCTGAAGAATTTAGTGACAATTGGAATATAGAAATGAAGCATGTTTGAGGAAGCTAAAATGTATTTGCAGGTTTCTAGCTTGGTCATTTATATTATATATCTTTCCAGTGGGATAAGCTTTGAGCAAATTTTCAAAACAGTATTTTTACTTGCATTTGCCACTTATTTGTTGTTTTAATATTAAATTAATTTTGACCTCTTTACTGATTTGTTGTTTTAATATTAAATTAATTTTTAATATCACTCTTTGATATGTAACTCTTAGATCTCAAGTGCATCCTTGTATGCCCACATAGGCATACACTCTAAATCTAGAGACTAAAGTGAAGATGAAATTTATTCAAAGTAATTTTACCCTAACTTATAACTACTGTCTTTTGTGTGTAACCCATCAACTGGAATGAAAATTTACTTGGAACCATCTCGTTTCCTGTGTTTTCTTTTTTAATTGCTAGGCAAGCCTTCCCACATTTATTGCCACAAAAAAAGAATTATTAGACACACACTTAATAGGATTCTACTCTATTAGGTCCTGTTAGGAGCACAGTGTGAACAAGGCAGGCAGGCTGGCACAGAGTCTTTCCCTGTGACAGAATTTTGGAGTTGATAGGATGATCATAATTTGCTGTGCCATATTTCAGGTTAGAAAGGGCTAGTAAGAGACATGAAATAGTCAACGCAGGCTTTGTTGGGAGGAAGAAAAGTAATATCCAAATAGCTGCTTATATTTTTACTTTATCCCAAGGGCAGGCTAGAGATTTTTAACTGATCTAAGGAGGCCCATGTTTTAGGAAGACCAACTTGCCTTCTTCCTTCTTAGAATTCTAGAAGGTGTAAGGAAACTAAGAAGATAGTTTCAGAGATACTGGCTTTCTGAAGAATTTAATAATTTGGAATTTAGAAATGAATCTTTTTCTAAGAAGAGGCTACGGCAATCTAGTTGTAGTTTTTAATTGGGTCGTTTGCATTTCCTTCAAATAGGGGCTATGGGTTTTATGCTTTAACAGAGCAATAGGGTTAATTATTTTAAACAACTAATACATAGAAGTCTGCCAAACCATAAAATTTTCACTGTTTGTTGATTAGATAGCTGTCTTGAAATTTAGCACACAGTTGTAAACTAGCCTTTTGGAAAATGAACACAGGGGCATGACTCAAGAAGAGGCAGAAGCTCCAGAGCCACGGCATTCCTAATTGCATTCACCAGATTTGGTACTCTTCCTGGGAAATCTTGGGCACCTGTGGAATGCTCTGCACTGTGGCCTGTAGACTCTTCTGTGGTAGGTGTCTTTCTCCTGGCAGAGTGACCACTTTACCAAAGCCTTATAGCCTTGTTCACATGGACCCTCTGTTAGTGCAGTTACATAATTAGTGTAAATGGATACTGTAGCCTAGAAATCAACTAGTCAAGAGAGAATTTTGAATATTTTCACTCACTAAAAAATTATAAATGGGGCCGGAGAGATGGCTCAGTGGTTAAGAGAATCATCCACTTAGAGATTCTAAGTTCAATTCCCAGCAACCACATGGTAGCTCACAACCATCTGTAATGGGATCTGATTCTCCTTTCTGGTATGTCTGAAGCTACAGTGTGTTCATATACAAAAAAAAAAAAAAAATGAATAAATCTTTTTTTTTTAAGTTTTTTTTTGTTTTTTGTTTTTAAATTATCAATGTTTGTAGTGGAGAGTCTGGGGAGATAACTTAGAGCACACATGAAAAAGAGTTGGGGGCTGGTGAAGATTTGGCTCAGCAGTTAAGAGCACTTGTTGCTCTTGTGGAATACCTGGGTTCTCTTCCCAGTACCCACATAATGCCATCCATAATACCAGTTCTAGGAGATCTGCAGGTATGCTCTTGGTTCACATAGATGCATATAGGCAAAACATTAATACATATAAAGTAAATTAAATAGGAAAAAGAAAAACCGGGTATATGGTGGTGTGCTAGTAAGGCCAGCTCTGGGGAGGCTGTGATAAGGATCTGTGGGGTTCACTGCCCAGACAACCTGACCTGTTTGGTAGTCCTTGTCTTGAGGGAAGTAGCTTCTGATGTGTTTTTGAGGGTGACATGAAAGGTTGTGTCCACACACAACATACACACACAGGAAAGTAATCCTTCTATAAACAGTGTGTATTTAGATCACTTTTCATCTGTACTAGATGTGCTTATGTAAGAAGAACATCAATAGAAGGACCGGGTCTAGGGCAAAGATCAAAAGAAAGAACACACACAAGTTCAAGTTAAGTATGCACACATTAATTTTTGTAACTACCTATTTGCTTTTGCAGTTCCTTTCAATTGCATGGGATACTGAGCTTCTTACTCTGCTTAGCACACAGGAAGAACATTTCAGGGTGGTTAAGAAAGAGTAGCTACAGAAGCACAAACACCAGGCCAGAGGGAGAGAAGGCAGAGCAGACTCCCTGTTGGGTTGTGCGGTGCTGTTGAGATCTAGCAGTGATATTGCAGGGGAGAGACTGTTAATGGCTGGTGAGGCTGGAGAAAGAAGCAGGCTGTGAGAGTTTGTTAGAGACTGGCTCCCAGGAACAAGGTCATCTAGTCAGGGTTGACCTGGCTCCTTTTTTAGTTTTCTCCTCTCCTGTACCTCTCATTTCACATCTCTTCTGTCTTTTGAGTCAAGATTGGGTTACTTTTTTTAAAAAAAAAAAATGACTTATCAAGCATGTGCCTGGTGCTCTTGGAGCCAGAAGTAGTAGTCAGATTTCCTGGAACCTGCGGGCTGCTGTGTGGATGCTGAAATGAAACCCCGGTCCTCTGCAAGTGCTCCTCATGATTGAGCCATCTCTCTAGCCCCAGGCTTTTTGAAACAGTTACAGCAGGAAATGTTGAAGATGGAGAAAGACAGACTAGGACCCAAACTGCATAGGGACTAGTACAGAAACATTGCAACTCCAGGTAATTTATTTGGCTTTTTCTCAAGACCTTTTTAATATAGGAACTTCTGGGAGCAAAAACCCATTCATTTTCATGTTTACTTAAAAAAAAATCTAGTCTATATTTAGGTACCTTGTCTTCACTTAGGTGTGATTTTTTTTTTTTTTCAAGAATACAGGATTATAATTGCTAGGAAATAGTTCCACTTCACTGAAATATTAACTATAGATACCGTATTTTACCAACATACTTTTATTTATATACAAACATTAAGTGGAGAAATAGGTTACATATTCATATATGTCCCTTTTTTTTTTTTTTCAAGACAGGGTTTCTCTGTGTAGCCCTGGCTGTCCTGGAACTCACTCTGTAGACTATGCTGGCCTCGAATTCAGAAATCCGCCTGCCTCTGTCTCCCAAGTGCTGGGATTAAAGCTGTGTGCCACCACTGTCCAGTCATATATGTCTTAAAGCAAGATATTTCATCATAATGCAGTTAAATGAGTTATTTATCCAGTTGTTTATTCAGTCATTCAGTCTCATGTTGTTACTTATGCTGGCATTGGACACTAGGGCTCAGAGTGATCCTGCTCCCCCCAAGTAGCTGGGACTGCATGTATAACCTCTATCACTCTCAGCTCATTGTAGTGTATTGTTTGGTTTGGTTTTGGTTTTTTGAGATAGGATTTCTCAGTAACCCTGTGTGTCCTGGAATTCTCTGTAGACCAGACTAGCCTCAAACTCAGAGAGACCCATCAGCTTCTGCTTCCCGAGTGCTAGGGTTACAGGTGTGCACCCACCTTGGTGTTTAGTTTTTAAGGAAGGCAATTTGCATGTTCATGTAACAAGACTTAAGGACATATATAGTCAGGACTGTAATTTAGGCTATGAAGAAGTTGCCATTTCTGTAACTACCATCTGCTTTGTTATCAGCAAGTAACTACTCCCTTCTCTAGAGCTTCATGGCCTGGTGGATTTCACAGCTTTCATTACATATTAAAGGTGCTCTTGCTTTATTTGGATTTGTTGACTGATTCATACAAATTAGAAGTAATTTTTTTCCAAGTAAAGTTTTGATTGAACATACTAAGAAACTGGAACATTTTAGTTTTTGCATAATCTTCCTTGGGGTGAAAATACTGTCTGTCTCAGGTGTATTAAAGTTGTTTTTTTGTTGTGAAACTAATCACTTAATGTGTTACAGAAAACGTGAGACAGATGTTCTAGAAACAAGTGTTCTAGAAACACTTATTGTAATAAGTGTTTAAGGGCAGTCTGATTGATACTGGCACTCCATTGCTTCCAGGATTGATTGGCCAATTGACCTGGCTAGGTGGATGTTCCTTACTGTTCCATGTATGTTCGTTCCTCTGAAGTTGTGTGCTCAGTTGAAGAAGATGATTTTTGCAATAGAGCAGGACTCATCTTTGGTAGAGAGTCTTTGAGTTGCTGTGTTCTCTTGCTTGAACCTTCAAACCAGCTTTAAGGGATCAGAAACCTCAGGTTTTAGGTCTCAGCTTTATTCCTAAGAAGAGGCATGCCTCTGAGCAAAGCAGGTTGCAGTATCTCTAGCTGTTTTCAGCTCTAGCTTTACCCTTCTTTAAATGCTCACTTCTGAGTTTGCTTAAAATCTCAGCCTTCACTGTTTGTATATCTTTGACTGAGATTCTTAATTGTGAATATGCATTGGAATGGATGGTGTGCAGCCTTTGAAGACAAAGAGTGAGGTGAATAGAGAATTTTTTCCCATTCATCAATCGATGACAAGTTCTCCATGGTAGATTTCTTTTTAAAATTTTTTTATTATTAATTATTTTGTTTACGTTTCAAATGTTCTCCCCCTTCCCAGTCTCCCCTCCATGAACCCCTCCACCCCCCTCACCTTTGCCTCTAAGAGGATGCCCCCCACTCCCTCCTCACCCCTCTAGCACTCCTCTAGAGATATCCTTAAGAGGATATCTGAAGCTTGAAGGTCTTCTGTAGTCACTGATTCTGAATCCATGAAACAAGCATGTACTAATGTCACTGTGTTGTTCGTTAGAACTCTTTGTTTCAAATGTAAATGATGAAGATTTTTGTGAGAATTGTCAGTGGTCTCAAGAAAATGTTCGTCTACTCAAAAAAAAGAAAAAGAGTTGTTTACTAAAGCTGCCCAGTGAAGA
Source organism: Montemys delectorum (assembly GCA_019843815.1). Classification (NCBI taxonomy): domain Eukaryota; kingdom Metazoa; phylum Chordata; class Mammalia; order Rodentia; family Muridae; genus Montemys; species Montemys delectorum. Next base: position 17,835 of record JADRCD010179874.1, read on the forward strand.
AGTGATGAATGTAGGGCACAAATAGAAACAACTGGAGTCAGGAAGCCCTGCCCTTTGTCAGGATAGTTGTAATACATGTGAAATGTTGACAAGTTATTCTTTTCTTTCTTTGGATTCTATATGTATTGTGTTTGACTTGTTTGAGACATGGTCTAGCTATGTAGTCCAGACCAGCCTCTAACTTTGGATACTCCACCCCTTAATATCTGGGATTACAGATATATACCACCTTGTGTTCATCTTCTTAAAGAGATGGCTTGAGTAAACAGATGTACATACATTAATTGAATTGCAACAACATTGACAGCAAATGAGCAGGACCAAGTAACAGACTGAGCTCAAAGCCATGATGGAAGAAGATACAGACAAGCCAGGCATGGTTGAATTAGTAATGGAAATGGTTGCATAAAGTTATCAATAAACAAATGTTAGAATGTATTATAAGCAGGCTGGGTTTAAGAGACAATTGACTTTTTTGTTGTTTTTTTGTTTTTCGAGATGGAGTTTTATGTATTGCACTGGCTGTCCTGGAACCCACTGTGTAGACCAGAAATCCACCTGCCTCTGCCTCCCGAGTGCTGGGATTAAAGGCGTGTGCCACCACTGCTTGACTGGCAGTTGACTTTTAACATGGGGTTTATTTAACATTTTGATTAAACCCTTTTCCTCTCTTATATGCTTACCCAATTTAGGTTAAATAAAATAATTGTGTTGTCTCAAACCTTTCAGAGACTTCAAATGTAAGGTATGGCATTTCCTGATAGTGGTATTTCCCTAATGACTAAGAATGACATGAATCATTCAAGCCTGCATTTTAGGAAGGTAATCCTAATGGGGTTGTCTCCTTTTCTGCCTGGCTTTTCAAACTCCTGTGAAATTGTGTAAAGTGTTTGTAGAAACAACTTTCTCATGATTATTGGAAGAGGAACACAATACAGAGTAAAAGTAAGACGTTGTTGTGAGGGGTAGAGTGCTATCTTGCCAAGCTCTGATTGCCCACATGCTGTAGCCTTTTGGAAGCAAACTTGCAAAACCATTTAAATTCTCTAACAGCTAGATGCAAAATGAGAGATAGGAGTCACTCCCACTCCCAAATCCTGCATGGTGTTGTTTTAGGTTTCCTTATAAGCCAAAACTGGAGTGGTGATTTGGAGTTTGGCAGAATATTAATGTGTAATATGATATCTTCCCTAGCAAAGGCTTACCTAATGAGATGAACCAAGTTCTCAGGCTTTGTTTTGTTTTGGTTGGTTGGTTTATATTAAGAATGCCAGTTGAAAATGTTTTCAAACAGCTGTTCTCTGTAGAACTTTGTGAATGAAAATGAGGACATGATGGTTCCTAGGTATAGTTGAGAAGTGTTTTATTGTAGATATGAGGGAAAGAACTGCCACAGAAGCATCTGGAAAGGTCAACACTAAACCAGGCCATGTGTCTTAGGGTTTCTCTGCTGTAAACAGACACCATGACCAAGGCAACTCTTATAAGGACAACATTTAATTGGGGCTGGCTTACAGGTCAGAGGTTTTGTCCATTATCATCAAGGTGGGAACATGGCAGCATCCAGGCAATCATGGTGCAGAAGGAGCTGAGAGTTTATATCTTCGTCTGAAGGTTTCTAGCAGAATACTGACTTCCAAGCAGCCAACATGAGAGACTTACAACCCACACCCACAGTGACACACCTACTCCAACAAGGCCACACCCACTAATAGTGCCACTCTCTGGTCTGAGCATACAGAAACCATCATACTAGGAGAGAAGTGGGGCGAGTGGACCAAGAGAGATACTGTATACCAAGAGTCCCAGGGCAGAGTACCAAGAGCCCAAAAGAGATTGTAGTCAAAATGACTGAGGTATTATAGGAGTCAGAAGCTGGGGAAAGGGAAGTCTAGCCTCTGGCTGGGGAGGGGTAGGGTAGGATGAGAAGTACTGGGAGGAACCATAGGTACTAAGTGGAATCTGTCCCAGGTTTTTTGGGACCTGACAGTTATGTCGTAAAAGTAGTCATAACATAAGCTCTAAATTAGATTTTTACTAGTGTGGCATTTAAAAATAAAATTTTATTTGGTATATTTCTTGTGAATAGATTACCTTTCCAGTCAGATTTTGCTAATAAATTGTATCTGGTGTCTGATTTTATCACCCCTCTCCCCCAGCACAAACAACTTGAATCCCATCATTGGCTGTTTCAATAGAAGCACAGGTGTGCTGCATGCATAAAAGGAAATTTAAAATAATCTTGAAGCTTATTGGCCATGTCTGATTAGGAGTACACCTGTGCTGGGTGCCAGTGTAAATGTACAATTAAGTACTTACTGTACTGACATTGGGTTCATTTCTTTCATCTGCCAGTATCTTTGAGTAACACATTTACTCTAAGAATACTCATTGAAGAGCCTATTATAGAGATACTAAGTCTATAAAAACAAAGAACTAGAATAGCAGCCTTCCTGGAGACAGCAGTCTTTTGCTCTGTACATATTTCCACTATTGAAGATGAATTCTGTATGTAATCTGTGTGAGTTGAAGGAAAGAAGCAGAGTTGCCTCCCCGAGGAACTCTACATTTTGGGGTGTGTGTGTGTGTGTGTGTGTGTGTGTGTGTGTGAGAGAGAGAGAGAGAGAGAGAGAGAGAGAGAGAGGGAAACTAGAATACACATTTTAGGTATGTCAGAATGATGCTGATAGCCGTGAGAGAATATGATCTAGCAACATGGAGCAAATGAGTGAGACACTCCAGTTCCTATCTTGTCTCACTTCCTTACACCTCTCTAGAAATAGAAAATAATACTAAGAAATAGCCTTCTTTCCAGCCCTAAAATGCTAGAGTTGTATTTTAATAACTTTTCCTTAGAACTGCTTTGACAGTTTTTCCCCCCTGATGAATTTACTTAGTTTCAAAGAAGTCAGAGTCTAGTAGGTAAATTGTTTCACTTATAAATACATTTGGACATTAAAAGTAAAAACAATTTGGCTTTTAAAATTGATCCCCCAGGGATCCATACAGTACTTAAGGCAGGTGTGCAGTTGTGAATAGTCTGTTTTCCTTATTCAGAAAAACTTTACTTACTTAGTTGAATATTATCATTTACTATTTTTTTAACTTGCAAAATTTATTTTTGTGTGTGTGTGTACTTGCAAATGTGGATTTGTGTGCATATGTGCCTATGTGGCCCCGACCCATGCCAGGGTGCATGTGTAGAAGTGAGGACAGCTTTCTTGAGTTCATTCTTTTCTGCCACCATGTAGATCCCCAGATCAAGTGAAATCGTCAGGCCTGTGCTGTTAAAGTACCTTCTACCCTCTGAGCTGTCTTGTTGGCCCCTCATTTACCTTTTTCTCTTTTTCCTTTTTGGTAAACTTTTAGAAATTAGGTTGGAGTTCTTGGAGCATGTGGCTATATAGTGGTGTCTAGTACTTTCCTTGTGTTTCATTCCTTAACTGGTTGGTCCTAGTCATCAGACTGAGAAGAGACCTTGGTAAACGTTATACTTAAATCATTGTATGAATGTTGATGGTGGAGGAGATAGAGTACTTACTTGGCCAGCACAGTAATGAGCCATTTGTGTTTGTGTGATAATGAAAGACACATCAGTGGGCTGAGTTGTACTGTTGTATTCTTGCTACAGTGTGTCTATCTGTTCAGTGTGCAAGAAGTGAAACCTTAATCACACATTGCTAATCTCTTGGCTTATTGCTTCCTAGTTTATTTTGTTTTTTAAGTAATTGCTAAGTTATGTGAATTTTAAAAATCTAGTTACAGCTTTATATCTATCATTTTATATCATGCTTTTTCCTTTTACTTTGCTGGTTTTGCCAATTTTTAAGTAGTTGTGATTGATTGTACTAGTTTCTGCTTTTCTGTAGTTAAATGTCTTATTTCCTTTTTATGGCTAAAGCCAACACAATAAAAATGGTTTACACATTTTCTTTGATTTCATTAGGACACATTTTAAGTATAAATAAATGTGACATTTTAATTGAGTATCAGTAATATATCTAAGTCATATGTGTGTGCTTATTTTTCCTTAATTAGATTTAAATATACAAAGTAAAGAGGACAGTTTCATAAACCTCACTCAGCTGACCTGTACTATCTGGTTTCAGCAGCCATTGATCTGCCATCTTGTGGTTTTGTTTCTTTTTTCTTCTTTAAATTTATTAGCATATTTAAAAGGCAAATTCCAGATTGTATTACTTTCCCATTCCTATGACAAAATGCCTAATAAGTAATTAAAAGAAGGGAAGGGTTTCTGGCTCTCACTTGGAGGCCATACATTCCATCTTGGCAGGAAAGGTACTATATATAGCAAGACCAGGAAGTGGATCAGTCATGTGCATCCAAGGTCCAGAAGCGGAAGCAGAGAGGGAACAGGAAGTGGGGCTGAGCTATAAAATCCCAAGACCCTCCCCCAGTGACAGGTTTCCTCCAGCAATGTTCTATCTCCTGAGGGTTACACTACCTTTCAAAACAGGGCCACAAAGCTGGGGACTACGTGTTTACAAACACAGGAGACTGTGGGGGACGGAGGATATTTCACATTCAAACCACAGCCTAGATGTATCTAATTCCTCAAGCTGTGTGTGTGTGGCTGTGTGTGTGTGTGTGTGTGTGTGTGTGTGTGTGTGTTGTTGTTGTTGTTGTTGTTGTTACTGTAGTCACAGTTGGTCTTGAGCTCATGGACTTAGGTGACCTTCCCAAGTTGGCCTCCCAAGTAAAGAATTTTGGTTTGTATCTCTGTTAGATAAGGCTACTTCAAATGAACAGAACTGGAACACCTTGATTGAATTCAGTAAAATCACTGTCATTCTTTAATGTTCTTTTTATCCATATAATTTTTTCCTGTATCCAAAGTGAAATTTTTAAATTCAATCTGATTCAAAATCTGAACAGTTCTTACATTACACTAGGTTATTTTGGTGAAAAATTTTGTAATTTGTATATTTTTCTCCCCTTATAAAATGTGTTGTATTTGATATAGATGTGAGGCCCTCTTTCTTGCTTCACATTTTGGATTTAACTGAGAGCTTTGTCTTACTTAACATGAGTTTCCTCAGTATTCTCTTTAAAATTGGGAGTCAAATTTAGAGGTTTGATTAAATGTGGCTTTGTTTTATTTTTGCAAAAATGCCTCTTAGATGGTACTGTTGTTACCACATTTAAAAAATGCCTAGACTTCAAGTTTCAGTGACAAGACTGAAAATGGCCCTGGTTAGTATCTGATTTACATTTTTATCCTATATTGATGATCATCACCTTCCTCCTTCTGTAAGATGTTACCATTATTGTTTGTATTGTTTCCAAACAGTCCATGCCCTCTGGTCTCAGACTCCTGAATGCTGAAATTACAGGCATATGTCACTATGTTCAGCACTAAATTCTTAACATCTTGGTTTTTTTTTTATTATTAATTAATTAATTTCATGTATGAGTACACTGTCCTTGTCTTCTGACACCCCAGAAGAGGGCATTGGATCCCATTACAGATGGTTGTGAGCCACCATGTGGTTGTTGGGAATTGAACTCAGGACCTCTGGAAGAGCAGTCAGTGCTCTTAACCACTGAACTATGTCACCAGCCCACATCTTGATATTTTAAAAATCATTCATTCTTCATTTACTGAGGCTTTTCTTCTCTTGATAATGGTTTTGTCATTATGAAACATTGATTCATCTGGGGAAGGTGGACTACATAACTGTTTCCCTTAATCTGTAGAATAATGAATTGGTGTCATTACAGTATAGAGGTGATATTTTTAGCTTTCAGGGACTTTTAGATACCATATTTTATATACATTCAAAACCTTTACCTCTTCTGCTGTGGCTTTAGTGTTCTTGCAGCCACACTTACCATGAATAGTTTCCTTGCTTTCATATTAAGATATCCCAGGTTTATCTTTTAAAAAAACAAAAAACAAAAAACCAAAAAAAAAAAAAAAAAACAAAAAACCAACCTACTTGGTGTCAGACAAGCTGGTGATAGCCCTTTAAACATTTTTTTTTTAATGTTGAGACTCATACTCATTGTTGTACCAAACATGCAAGGCAGCTGAGGTTGGCCTCGAATTTCAAATCGTTTTACCTCCATTTCCTGAGATATAGTAGGTAGTACAAGTTGGTACTACTACACCTTAGTTTACATGGTGCTGGGAATTGAACCCTGCATCCCCGATCCCTTTTGTCTTCTTACTGAGCAGCCTGTTTACTTGTGCATGTATGCTGTTGTGTGATGTATATTTGTGTACATGTACATATGTGTATACACATCTGTATGTATATATGTGTGGAAGCCAAAGGTCAAAAAGGCTTATCTCCCCTTTTTGAGAGAGAGAGTCTCTCACTGAACCTAGAGCTTAATGATTAGGCTACAATAATTAGGCCACTGCACCTAACTTTTTATGTGAGTGCTGGGGATCTGAACTCAGTTCTTCACACTCAGTGCTAAGTACTTGTTGCCTGGACTAGCTCTTCAACTTGAAGGAGTCTTCTCAGTCCTCAAAATAAAAACTGTGTTAGCAACAGCAACAACAACACCTGGACAAGGTACAGAAACACAGGTAATATTAACTAAGGCCCATAATGGCTGTGGAGCAGGCATGCGGTGTGAAAGCCAAGTGAGTTCAGTTAAAGGTTAGAAGGATGAATGGACTGTAGAAGGGGCTGAGAAACATGACTGAAATGAAAGAGGAAAGAAGAATAGGTTTTTAAAAGTTCACCTAGCAATGAAAATTTTAATAAGGATTAGCTAAGTATGTGTGGGGGAAAAAAGGCATGATAGCTCTGAAACTCAAAATACTACTCAAAGTATAGGTAATGACCTGTTGGAGTGGCTTTCTCTAAGTTCTCCAAAATTGGACTCTTCATGGTGGGCGGCAGGAGTGTCTGTTAAACTGGGAGAGTCTTTCTTAGGATTAATGTTGGTGCCAAGCACTGCTAGACAAGTGTCATGTCTGTCACTGCAGTCTTCACTTTAGTAGTGTCTGTGCTTTGTGCACTGGGAGCCTCTGATGGCCACACTTAACTGTGTAGGCCGTGAGCTGGGCAGATTCTCCCCTCTTTCCCCAGATCTCTCAAATCAAAAACTCCGAGCCTGACTCTGGGGTGCTCTGGAATCAGGGAAGCAAGCAGCACTGAGATCGGTACAAGTGGACTTGTGTGCTTAGAGATACAGCTTTAGTCTTCGGCAGCTTCAGTTGAGCTTCTACTGCAACAGCAGGCCTTGCAGTAGATCAAAGTCTCCAGAGGTTAATGCATCCCCTGCCCTCTGTGTGACAGATTTGGATGAGACTACCCTGCACACTCTGATCGACCCTGAGCCCTGTGCTGCTTATGTTCTTTGACTCAAGTTCTTTGAAACAGTGTTCCTTGTTATTCTGACTCTTGTCATTCACTGTGATTCAAGGCCAGCTTCTATTCCACCATCATCTTTAGTAGTTTTCTTTTTTGTCCTTTTTCTTTTCATTTTATTAATTTATTTATTTACATCTCAAATGTTGTCCACCTTCCTGGACCCTCCTCCCTAATAGTTTTCTTACATAACTAAATCTGCCCTTCAGAATTGACCTGATTGGGCTGGGGAGACAGCTCACTTGGTAAGAACACTTGACACACACACAACATGAGGACCTGAGTTTAAATCTTAGGTACTCACATAGAAAGCTGGATATGGCCAATCACATCTGTAACCCTAGTGCTGTAGGAGCCAGAGACAGGGGGTCACTAGGGTTGACAATCACCCTGTCTTCAAATTCCTGAGACTCACTCCAGCTCAAAGGTTTTAAGAGTGATAGAGCAGGACACGTGATACTCTTCTCTGCCCTCCATGTGTATGTCTACACACATGTACATATGTATCCACACATTTAAAACAGTGCTACCTCCCTCCAGCTTCTTTGGCTCTTTGTGGGTTGGGCAAGTGCTAAGTAGTTGTTTTTTGCTCAGGTGATTTAGAATAATCTGTATGACTTATAAAATACCTGTTTGGGTGTGAGGATATAAGTAAGGTGGTAGAGTTCTTGTCTGCTATGCACAAGGTCTTGGGTTCAACTCCCAGCGCAGCATAAAGTAGGCCTGGTAGGGCATGCCTGCAATTCGAGCGTGTAGAAAATGGAGACTGTAGGACCAGAAATTCAAAGCCTTTTGACTACATAGCAAGCAAGGTCAAAGCCAGCCTGAGCTACAGTCCTTAGGGAGTCATGGAGCCTCATGTGTGCCCACTCCCACATGGTAGGTTGATGACCCTAATCTTGTTCCACAATCACAGCTGCTGTGGGTTCAGGAGTGTTGTGGCCATGTTGTGCCTAGTAGAGAGCTTTCCAAAACATTTTATCCTTTCTTTAGGTTCTTACGTCTTTAAACTGTCTTCTGTGATCTTCCTTGAGCCTTATGGTAGGTGACTATGGATGTCCCAGTGATGGATGAGTGTGCAGCAGTCACTGTGACCACTTTGACCATTGTGAGTCTGTAGTTACTACTGCTCACTGCAGCAGATGTCTCTCAGGCCAAAGTGGACAGCTTTTGCTGGGAGAAATGATGGGCACATCATGTGTGGTTAGCAAAATAAGACCTATAGCCTCCACAGTCCCAGCTCAGACCAGGCTTAATGAGACCAGACGGGATTTCCCCCGTGGAGTGGAGTGGGTCTCAATACCAGCCAGAATGAAATTGGTTACCCCCACACAATGGACCTACCTCTATTTTACTAGTGGGACACACTGTACCTAACAGATTGATAATATACCATGAACGACCCACCATTGAGTAAGATTGTTCGTGACAAATCTCACCCAGAAGCCTGCATAACCCATTCTGGTACTGTAAAGGCTATCCCTAGGAAGAAAGCTTTTTAATCTCAGTTCCAATTGATTTCTCTATGATCTGCAACTAGATCATGTGGTGTCTTCAGCAATAAGGCCATCTAGTCTTGGTTGGCAGTCAACCACTGTGGCAATTGCTTGTGTTATTTGATATTCTCATATCTTCCTGACCAGCAACTTGGGAGGTAAGGGGAGTCATTGAACTCTTCATTTAATAACCTATGGCTTCTGAGAGTTAGATTATCTACCCATTCAGGTTTCTTCAGCTCAACTTCTTGTTTTTCAATTAGCTTGCCAAGTATCCTTAAAGCTTTTTCATAGGGCAGACACCCCATAAGTCCCTCCTGTTTCCTTTTTTCCATTTTTCTTTCCTTTTTTTTTTTCCATTTTGTTTTGTTTTCTGTTTTTTGCCTGTTTTGGTTTTTTTCAAGGTAAAGTTTCTCTGTGTAGCCTTGGCTGTCCTTGAATTCTCTCTGTAGACCAGGCTGACCTAAACACAGAGAGAGGTGCCTTCCAAGTGTTGGGATCAAAGAGGTGCGCCACTATATCTGGCCCATATGACTGTCTTAAATCTCTTCACTTCCCAGTGTTCCCCTTCTACCTGGATAGCACATGCGTTCTAACACTACTCTCCTGAGATTGGTTGTTACTTATTTTTAAATTTCATTCTCTTTTCAGTCTGGATCTCATTATGCAGCCCTTCCTGGTCTGGAACTTGCTTTATAAATCAGGCTGGCTTCTTAAAAAGATTTGCCTGTTTCTGCCCCCCCCCCCCCAAGTTTTTGAATTAAGGATCTATGCTACTATGTGTCTGTAAGATTGCTTTTGATTATCAAATAATTTAATGAGAGTGTTAGAAATTAGAACCAGGTTTTTGAGAATAGGGAGAAACATTATAAAGATGGAAAAACCCTCTACATCCTTAACTGTTGGAAAAATGCGCCCAAGGCAGCTCACAACTATATCTCCAGTGCTGGAGAATCTAACACCTTTTGGCCTCAATAGGCACTAAATACAGACAGACACACAGGCAAAACACTCATACACATAAAATTAAGTAAATGAAAGACAGCGGATGACAGGTAACGCCAGCGGACATGTGAATTCATACATCCATTATGAAATTCCTCAAAATAACAGTTTAGTATAACCTGACTATACATGGGTCTGTGTACACCAAGTGAGTACACAGTACTTACTCATCTGTGTTTATTGCTTCATTAATCTTAATGGTTAAGTAATGGAGTCAGCCTAGATGGCTATCAAGAGATAGCCGACCTAGAAAATGTGGTACGTAATAGAATTTTACACGTGAAATCAAGATATTTGCAGGAAAATGAATGTAGCTGAAAATCAAACCATATTCAAAGCCAAGGCTACTGTTTCTCCCTTTTGCAACCTACATTTAAAATTTTGGCAGTGGTGGCTCATATCTTTAATCCCAGCACTTGGGAGGCAGAGGCAGTGGATTTCAAAAACTATAAAGATACAAATTTGGGATTCATAAAAAGTTTTCTGTTTTTGAAATTGGTGGATTCTGTGATTTGTTAATATATACTTACCTAAGGTATACGTGGTAAAATGGTTCTTCATGTCGTTCGTCATCTCACAGTTACCTTTATGTGTACATCTGTGTTCATAGCAGATTTCTGTGCACAGTAACTGATAGATCTCACTGACCTGTGGCTTCCTCTCTTCTTCCCAGGCCCAGAAAACTACCATTCTCTGTTTCCTTCTTTCTCTCACTCTCTCCCCACCCCTCTGTGTGTGTGTATGTTTGGTTAGATTGTATTTGTAGGGAATCCATACAGTATTCAACTTCTAGTGCTTGATGTATTTCCCTTAGCTCAGCATCTCAGGTTTATCTGTTCACTTAAGTTCAGAAAGTAACAAGATTTGTTGTTCTAAGTCTGAACAAGTGCACATTCCCTCCCTTACTCCTTTATCCATCATTTCTGTCTGTCTTGGCTAGTGTGTGTGATAGAGCAGTGAGCCTGGGCTGTCTTTATGAGGAGCTAATTGCATTTTCTTTGGATGTATATCAAAAATAGAATTGCTGGATCATGTAGTATAGTAGTTCTATTTTTAAAATTTTAAGAAACCTCTACTGTTTTCAGTAATGGCACACAGGTCCTTCCAGCAGCATTCCCATTCTCCACACCCAGGCCAACACTTGTTGCTTGTCTTTTTTATAGCCATCTGAACAGGTGCATGATGGTGTCTTTTTGTGGTTTTAATTAGCTTTTCCCTGATGATTATTGAGGTATTTGAATATTCTAGTATGTGCGCTTGTCATTTTTCATTGGGAACAGGTTTGTGTGTGTGTGTGTGTGTGTGTGTGTGTGTGTGTGTGTGT
>JADRCD010179878.1:0-13392 GCA_019843815.1 Montemys delectorum
TGTCAGAGGTCAAAATTAGCAATTACAGCACAGACTTAGAGAAGATTTTTCTATGTTTAAGTTTGTAAAGGAGTACATGTAAGCTCTCCTTTAAACCAGGAAGAAACATATAAAAAGTCAAATCTAAAGTATTTGGTAAAAGATACAAATAAGCAGTTGATATGAGTGGCAGTCTATTTGAATGAACTTCATCATAAACCAGAAAAATGTGGTGTCTTTTAGGTCTAGTAGTTAGACTTAAGTGTTCTCACTGCTGTATGTGCCTTGGGCATGATTTCAGGTTTGAGAGTCTTTTCTTCTGTTAGACATGATAGCACACATCTGCAATCCTCTCTCTTTATTGAGTCTAAGCAAGAGGATCTTGAGTTCTAGGCCAGCCTGGCTTACACAGATACAAGGGGAAGATAGATAGGCAGGTAGGTAGGTATGTAACAGATAGAGAGATAGATACATAGATACATAGATAGATACATAGGTAGTTATACATAGATGCATAGATAGATGATAGGTTGGTAGATGATAGACAGGCAGATAGGTAATAGATGATGCATAGAGAGATACAGGACTGGAGAGATATGGATCTAAGGTAGGGAGAACATATAATGGAACACATTATGATTCATATAAAGAATTAAAAGAAAGACAGGGTAATTTTAGAAGGTAACAAAAAAGGTAGTGTGAAACTTGGGGTTGAAGATGTGGACTTGTTCTTTGTATAGTTGTATGTCACTTAACAGTGGGGACATATGAGAAATGAATGATTCGATGACTTGAGCACTCTGCAGATATACAGTATAATAACATGAACCTAAACAGTATTACCTGCTGTCTACATCAAGGTTAGAGTTATATTAAAATTTCATGAAGCTACCATTATATGTGCAGCTCACCATTGGTTGGAGGATCATCACTTGGCAGATGACTAGAGGTTCCAGACTTGTAGGTCATTATAAGAATTTTCTTCTTTATAACAATGGACAATGAATTAACAATGAATATGTTATTTAATTTTGATATATTTGTGAAATTTTCAAAATCTTTCATATTGTTTTGTGTTTCATATCGTGGAGTGTTGTGCTCTTGAGACAAATGTGTATTCTACTATTTTGGTATGGAAATATTACTTATTTTTGTCCTATTTGATCTAAAGTTCATTTCAAGACTTTTATTTTATATTGATTTTCTGTTTATATGCACATTTTTGACAGTGAGCTAATAGAGTTCATTACTCTTATTTACTGTCTAATTTGCCTTATATATTTTGCTGCTTCAGTGTTCATCATAGATTTTGATGAATTTATTATAATAGAACTTTCTTTGTATCTTTTTACAGTCTTAAATATAGTAGTCTATTAGATATGACACATGTCTCATTCTTTTCTTGTGGATTTCCACTTGCATGGAATATTTTCTCAGTCCTGCTTTCAATCTGTTATCTTTCCTTGGTGGCGGAGTGACTCTTTTAGGCAGCCTACAGTTGAGTCTTTTTTTTTCTTTCCTTTTAAGGAAACTTTCATTTCTTTCTATAAGAGAACAGTATGTGTTGTTATACATAAGGTAACCATTTGTCCATACATGATGTGTACCTTTTCTATATATTCTTTATCTTAATAATTAAAAAAACTTAATGAAAATATAATTATATCATTCCCATTTTCTCTCTTCCACTACTCTTGTGTTCTAGCCCCAGTCTCTCCAGAATGTGATTATTTCCAAGTCCGTTATGTCTCTTGCCACAGATTATTTATTTTTTGTTTTTGCCTCTTTGTGCTATGTCTTTGAGTTGCGTACCTTGAAGTCAACATTCCCTTCCCATCAGGCTGCTGGTTTTGAGAGCTGAGAGATGAAGCAAATCAAGAATTCAGATAGGTTTGAATTTTGTATTGCCATCACTGCCTTCAGTGGAACATAGTCATAAACTTCTTCAAAGGAAGCGAGCTGCTTTTGTATGCACTTATAATGGATGCTAGAGAAGTAGAAGTTGCTTCCGTGTTCTGCTGTCCTGACACACATCTCCTCATATGAAGATTGCATCTATTGCTCCTCATGCACTTGAGTCTTTACGTGCAGTTGACTCCTAATGCTTATTGCTTGGTGATGCTGTGGAGGGAAGTAGGTGTTCTCTGTATTATTTTACCTTCCAGTTTTGATAGATCCTAGTTACCTGACCTTGAGCATGGGTCACCTCAGGAGTTTTTTCTCTACCACCCATGGAACAGTTATGCTTTGATTTCCAGTTCTGGATCCAGTTTGGAGGTAGGAGCTTCCTCCTATGTTTTAATGATAAAAGATATTTTATTTGTATTTGGGTAGGATCCTGGAACCAAGTTTTTTTCTATATTCTTGATAAAGAGTTTTCTTCTTAAATCTTCTTCTTAGCTATGATAGCTCTTTGCCTTTATCTTAGGCCACTGAGCCTACCTTTCTTCCCCAGGGCTTAAATAAAGCTTTTACTATTTTATCAAAGTCAGAAGATCAATGTCTGTATCTCAGTGGCCACAGTTTACCTTTTAATGCCTGCAATATGCACTTCCCCACAAGTAGGAATTTATTTCCCTTGTCTGTGTTTTCAAGTCTTCCAGAATACTTGTGAAGGGAAAAGAACTTGTGATTATCAGCATTCTTTGAGTCTGAGTCTTTAGCTGTTGAAGCTGTCATGTTAGCTGAATCTTGCTATTGCACAATTTGTTAATTGATCTCTCTCTGGAGATGTAGCTTCTTAGACAGAATGCTTACCTAGAATGTGTGAAGCCTTACTTTCAGTCCCCAGAACCTTATTAAATGGATGTGGTTGTAATGTGTAATACTAGTAATGGACTTGGAATGAGTCCATTCTCGAGTATGAGAAGTCCAGCTCATATTTGTATATGTAGCAAGTTCAAGGTAATCCTTGGATACATGAGATGCTATCTCAAAAACAAACAACGTAAATCATAATCATAATCATAGTCATAATCACAATCACAATCACAGTCCTACTACAATCCCTGTACCTGTCAGTATGGAACTGCTTCCTTTTCCTGTGTTACTGCCAAAGATGAACCAGTTACACTTGGTGTCCTGGGATTAGATTGTTTGCCTGATAGCTGCTTTTCTCATGGGCTCAAAATAAGTTATAATTTTGTAGATTATCATTCTTTTGTCATTGGTAGAATTGGAGTTGATATCATTTTTAGTCTTAAGTTAATTTATGGTTATGAAACACTTAAAATTTTCTTTATAAATACAATAGAAAAGTTGATAATAATAGTAAATGAAACATCTTTCTAAGGTGTCTTTTTTTCTCTTAACCTAGTTTTCTTCTTGACTCATTTTATATTTATTTATTTATTTATTTATTTATTTGTTTATGTGTGTGAGTTTGTGTGTGCTCGTGCACATGGGTCATTTTGAGCTGGGCCTGAGAGCCAAAAGTCAGTCAGCCTTCAGAAGAGTCGGAAGTGCTCTTAAATGTTGAGACAGCTCCCTAGGCTCTAGAATTTTAATTTGAAAGTGTACATGGCTTTACTTTTTTTTTTTTTTTAAAGATTTATTTATTTATTTTATGTGTATGAGTACACTGTAGCTGTACAGATGGCCATGAGCCATCATGTGTCTGCTGGGAATTGAACTCAGAACCTCTGCTTGCTCCAGTCCTGCTCGCTCCTGCTCCACTCACTCTGGCCCTGCTCACTCCTGCCTCGCTTGCTCCGGCCCCTCTCGCTCCAGCATAATACACTGTAGCTGTCTTCAGACACACCAGAAGATCTCATTACAGATGGTTGTGAGCCACCATGTGGTTGCTGGGATCCAAACTCAGGACCTTCGGAAGAGCAGTCAGTGCTCTTACCTGCTGAGCCATCTTGCCAGCCCATGGCTTTACTTTTATTTGCATAATTTTATTTGTTAGGTGATAATATTTCACAGTATTTTCTTTTTACAGCTAAGTTGTATTCAGACTGATTGAACAGATGCATTTATCTCTTTGTGAAATTCTTTAGTTCACTCCAGTTGATCCCGAGTCTCATTGGTTTTAAGATAATAGATTATGGCTTCTTTGTGTATATAAATTTGGATTCCTGTATTTCTGAAGCTAAACTGTTGAAAAATAATGGTAAGTTTGTTTAATATTCAAGGAAATGTTCCACAGCATAATCAGTTGCTTTTATAGTAAATATGTATATCAAAGATAGAACTAATTTCAACATTTATGACATATGTGTGTATATATATATATATACACATATAAATAATATGCCATGTAAGCAAGATATTACTCTGTAGTTTTCAGATTAAGTTTTACACTTTTATTTTCATCTTGTGTATTTTGATCATAAAATTATGTCTACAGATTGTGATTTTGATCATTAGGAAACAAATGTTTAAACCCCTTTCTTTTTCTGCAGAAAGCTGCATCAACAATTTGAAATGTATAAGGAGCAAGTCAAGAAGATGGGAGAGGAATCGCAGCAGCAGCAAGAGCAGAAGGGTGACGCCCCGACCTGTGGCATCTGCCACAAGACAAAATTTGCAGATGGATGCGGCCATAACTGTTCCTATTGCCAAACCAAGTTCTGTGCTCGATGTGGAGGTCGAGTGTCATTACGCTCAAACAAGGTACAGTACTGGAACATGACTGTTTCCCAATAGTAATGCTTATTGCAAATAAAATCAGACAACTGATATTGCTTCTAAGATTAACTGAAGAACAAACACTTGTGTTGCCCTCATCTTACACAAAAATTTTTAATTTTTCTGAATGTGAAAGGTCATCTTAACTGTTTCATATTAGCTTATGATTTTGGTTAGACTCATAGGGCCTTTGACTTTCAATTTCATTGAAAACATTTGGAGATTAATTTTCTGTCCTCTGTATGGATAATGAAAAACACTGATCCAGGGAAGGAGACTCAGATTTAGTCTTAGAGCAACACATTCAATTAATGCAGAGTTAATATGCATATGTTTCTCTCTTACTATGATACTTTCACAAACTTTGTAGATAATTCTTCTATGGACGTTTGAAACAGGCCCATTCTAGCTCTGAGACTTGTTTTTTCCTTTTATAGCTTTGGAAGCTTTACTCGTTTTTGGTTTTGTTTTCATATTATGAAATAACATTCAGTATGGAATTTAAAGATCTCAGTTCATGTTTATTCTAGGCCTCTCTTCTTTATCCACTGTAGTGAATATGTAAGCGATACTCATAGACTACTTTATTAAATTAGTAAAGCCAGTATTGCAGATACTCTTTTCACTAAGTTCTTTTGAATTTCGTTCCTAATTAATATCTTATCACCACACTAATTACTTAGATAGTTCTTACATACAGAGCTAATCTTTATGTACATTATCTAGGAATAATTGTGGGAATTAGTTCTCCTTGTGTGATTTAATTTCTCCATTTTCTTATTGTTTCTTTCAATGTTTTGTTTGTCCAATACTAACCCATTGTTGGTTTACTTGATGATGGTTTGTATGTACATGTATGTGTGTTTCTATATGTATGTATGTGTGTATGCATATATATGACTACATGCATCAGTAATATTAAAAAAGTCTTGTCACAGGGTACCTTCCAGCCTTAATGGTTTATGTTCTTGGACAAAAGACACACAGACAGACAGTCTTTATATTTTAGTATGCCTTAAGCAGCACAATAGCTGGGCAGGCAGCTGCCTACCTTCCATGCTGTTAGAATCTATCTCCTATCCACAACCCAAGTTATTACTTACTATGTTTCATCTGGGCTGCTCTTAGCTCCAATTAGGCAGCCCTCTGGGCCACATGCTCTTGGTCCCTAGCACATGCAGCAATCCTTGCTACTTTCCTGCATGTCTTCTCGCCTGTGCACATAGTCTCAAGGCTGAGAAACTCAAACCTCGCCTATGTCTCTTCTCCCCAGCTATTGGCTGTTGGCATCTTTATTCACCAATCAGAATCAACTTGGGGGCGGGTCCCAGAGGCTAGGAGCCTACTCCAGAACTTGCAGACCAGCACTTAGGGTTAAAATAAAAAGTAAAAGAGAAAACCTCAACAAATTTTGTGTGTGTGTATGTGTGTATGTGTGTATTTATATACGAATTGATACATTGGTATGATTTAAATAGAAGTGACATGAGCAGACATTCTTAGTCTTAGGAGGCATGTATTCAGTCTCCCAATATTAGGTATAATGTTACCTATAATTTTTCATAGGTACCATCAATTACAAATTTGCTAAGAATTCTTTTACTTTTTTAAAAAAAAGATCTCAAATATTTATTGAACTTTCTCAGATGCCTTTTGCCATCTATTGAGATTAATTTTTGTTTTTTGGTTTTTTTAAATATGGTGATGTATATTGAAACCAACTTTGTGTTGTTAGAATAAACTCCATTTGGTCATGATAGATAATTCATTTTATCTATTGTGTTTGGTTTGCAGCTATCTTTCCTTGATTTTGAAATTAGTATCACATTGGCCTAATAGAAAGAATTAGAAAGTAATTTGCTCTCTTTAATGTCATGGAAGAGTTTGTACAGAGCTAATTTATTTCACTTGTTGATGTCTGATCTACATGCAGAACAACTGAGTAGCCATTCTTGTGCTACTCCATGACATGAGTCCATTTATTATTTTAATTATTAAAAATATTTGTTAGATTTTATCTATAAAGTTATTTTGGCATGAAGTTTTATTCAGTGGGAAGGTTTAAAAATATACTTTAATTTTTTTAGTTGATTTAAAGTTATTTTTTCATATGTATGAATAAGTTTTCATAATCATATCTCTCAAGGAATCTGTCCAGTTTCACATAAATTATTAAATTTATTGATATAAAAATCTTCATAATATTCTAATATTTTAAATTATGCATAGAATCAGGGCTATTGCTATATCATTTCTGATTTTGCTAATTCAAATCTTTCTTTTCTGTTGAATTTGGCTATATATTTGATAGTTTTATTGATCTAAAGAACCAACTTCTTACTTGAATTTTCTCCACTGCTAAATCATGTTTTAATTCTCATTTCTTCTGCTTCCTTTGGTTGACTTTTGTAGTTTTTTATGGGGAAAGTGAGGTTTTAATACCGTTTTCTTCTCTGATGTACGAATCACATGCTCCTAATTTCTTGCAAGTACTATTTTAGTGTCTTCTCTCAAATTCCAATTTAATTTTTTTTCATTTTCCTTAAATTAAAAATATCTACCGAATCTTCTCAGCGGCCTCTCATTCTCCTCTTTGAGTCACCTTCTGGCTCTACCTGTGCTTCCTCTCACTGTCCTGGGGTTCTTGAACAGTCTAGGCCTGAGAATTCTTACACAGCTTAGCTCACAGTCTGTCTTAAACTAGCACTCTCCCTTGCTGCCTTATAGTAACCATCTTAGAAATACAATATTTAAACTTTATTATTTGAGATCGTGTACATGCTTATATATATTTTGATTATTTTTACCTCCTCCCCCCTCCAGCTCTCTCCAGCTCCAATTTCGTTTCTCCCTTTTCCACTCTCTCATTCTTTGAAATAACCCACTAATCTACTCAATGTTGAGCACATGCTGAGACCTTTCAGTGGAGCATAGTGCACTAGACGGGACCATGCCCTTAAAAAGGCCTTTCTCTCTCCTAACAGCCATCAATGGCAGGAGTTCCCTAGCACTGGGCAAGAGCTGCCAAGCTCCTTCCTTACTTCATGCTGGACTGTTCACTAGACATTGTCTGATACCATTGCAGTGACTAAAAATCCTAATCAATTATGTACAGTAAAATATTGAAATATTCCTTGAAAATGTTATATTGTGAATAATTTTAAATCTCTATTTTAGTTAAGCTTCATGAGGTTTATTGAACCAGGATGATGCCAGAGGCATCATTCTTCTCTCTCTGTGTCTCCCTTTCTCCTTCCCTCCCTCCCTCCCTCCCGTCCTCCCTCCCTCTCCCTGTCTCCTCCACTACCCTCACCTATACCCCTCCTACCCTTCCTTACTCTTATCCCTACCTAATCTAAGGCTGCTTTCAGGAAAGTAAAAGACAATAGAAAGCAATTTTGATTTTAGTTCAGGGAAGATAGCCTTGAGTTTCTTTTTTAGTATTTCTAAATTTTCATTCAAGTAGGAGAAGTGTAGTATGAATGTCTTAGTTTATATAGAAAGGCATTCATTGAATGGAATGGGTGAAATCATCCAAGTTCTAAGATAAAAGACTACAAGGTTCAACCTATGTTTTAAAATTTGATCTTGTAAATGCTCAGCTGCCTCTCATGTTATAGGTTTTAGCTCTCAACCGTTGCTGAGTGCATTTTTTTATTTATGCTAGCCCCAAAAAATTAAGCTCAGTGAAATATTATCAGACTATCCTTATAGAGAATACACATATTTTATACATCTATATTTAATTATAAAGCTATTAAAATTCTTTTTGTAATCTTCCAGGACAACACAATAAAATAACTCTTTATTGTAATTTTCAGGCTCTTTCATGTGGAGCCATCCTTAGCAATTAATTATGTCTCTTGAGGTACAGTGAGGACACAGAAAGAACAAAAGGAGTGCTAGTCATATCGACATGCCAATACAAGATATAATACAAGATATTGCTTCTGTTAATTTTCTCTTTAGATGGTATTTCCTTAACAAGTAAAAATTGCATATGAGTTTAATCAAACGAAAAGATAAGGGAACGTTATTTTGCACCACTTTAATTGTGAAAATCATTGAATTGCAGATACATTAAGGGTAATTTAAAATAAGGATTATTTTAAGCTTCAAAATATGAAAAATTGCTTCTTTTATCTTTTGGTAGGAAAAAGTGATTGCCATGTGTATAATTAATTTTTATCTGTTTGATTATTTTATGATAATTTTCAAAATTACATTGATTAACTTAAATAAAGGAACTTAAATGGGACACCTCATCTTATAGTTTTTTTATAATCTATAAAATAAAAGAAGTAATATAAGTGGCTTCTAAGATTTCTTCTGGGTTTAATATCTTATAAGTTCAAGATTTGTGCTGTCTTATACAATTCTTGAAATATCTGATAAAAGTGTTACTACTAGATGAAGCAAAGCAGTGTTTCTATTGCTTTAATAATCTGAAAACTAATCAATAAGTACATTAGTTTTTATTTTTGTATGTAGTATATATTATGAGTTAAGCTTTGTTTTTATCATTCTCTCACATATAATATGAAGGTGTTGAAAATACTACTATTTTAGAAACCTATGGTTTCAGAAATTTGAGGAATGGACAAAGCAAATTTATGTAATTAAATGAACTCTATCTTTGAGAGAATTCTAGTATATCATCCATAGTTTGTAGAATCAAATTTTGGAAAGAAGTTAAATTTCCAAATACCCCACAATGACAATTATTTAAATAAAAAAGGAGTAGGACGTGTTTGAAACTTGGCTTTGGCTGATGGCTTGATAATAGGTACTGATTTGTCACATAGATTGCATGGTTGACATTTTCCTTTTATTAAGTATATATTACCAAGTATGTAGTACCAAGATTTGATACTCATGTATCAAATCTCAAGTTGTAATACACCTGAAAATTTATTGTAAACATTTAAACTTTAATGCTAACTTGAGAGTGTATGAGAGGCACACAGTCTTAGACTCTAAATAAACCAGTAAATTATGGTCATGTCTGCATCTGCTATCTACTTGCTCTTAAACTCTTGGAGAATTTGAGCCCCTCAATTCCTAATGTAGCCATCAGTAGCCAAGGTGAGTTGCTTGTCAGTAGCTAAGGTGAGTTTCAAGTTAGGAAATACTATTTAGAATATATAGGAAGATTAACAGTATCTGTAGTAATTCTAATAATAACAGAGACAATACGACAGTTTAAGATACCCCTATAAAATAGTTTAATTTCAAATATTAGCCCCAAACAATTGAACACTGAAATCATATTTTAAACATATTACCAGTGTTTACTTTTAACTTATTTTGAACTAAAATAATGAATATCCATAAAAGAATTAAGACATTGTAGTCTTTTGAAAGGGTACTTTTATAATTCTTCTTCTATAAATGTCTTAGAATGCCACTAGATTTTACTTATTCTGATTAGATTTCCTATATCCTTTTTGTTTTTGGACTAATGCCCAGATTTTCTCCTGAAATTTTTAACTTTTAAAATAGTATTACTACAAGTTGTCACCTAAACCAGAAAGCCAGGTCTCAGATTTCTTTTCTTTAGCACTCTTTCTCCACAAGTTTTTTTTTCTTCTTACAAATTCTTTTTTTTGTTTCTTTGTTTTTCTTTATTTACAAATTTTTTATTAGATATTTTCTTTATTTACATTTAAAATGATATCCCCTTTCCTGGTTTCCCCATTGAAAAAAACCCCTATTCCCTCCCCTCCCCGTGTCCTTGCTCACCAACCTACCCTTTCCTGCTTCCTGGCCCTGGTATTCCCCTACACTGGGGCATAGAGCTTTCATAGGACCAAGTGCCTCTCCTCCAATTGGTATCGCACAAGGCCATCCTCTGCCTGCAGCTGGAGCCATAGGTTCCTCCATGTATACTCTTTGGTTGGTGGTTGGGTCCCTGGGAGCTCTGTGGGTACTAGTTAGTTCATATTGTTGTTCGTCCTAAGGGGCTGCAAACCCTTCAGCTCCTTGGGTCCTTTCTCTAGCTCCTTCATTGGGGACCCTGTGCTCAGTCCAATGGATGGCAGTGAGCCTCTGCTTCTGTATTAGTAGGGCACTGGCAGAGCCTCTCAGGAGACAGCTATATCAGGCTTCAGTCAGTAAGCATTTCTTGGCATCCACAATAGTGTCTAGATTTGATGATTGAATATGGGAAGGATTCCCAGGTAGGGCAGTCTCTGGATTGTCCTTCCTTCTGTCTCTGCCCCACACTTTGTCTGTGCAACTCCTTCCATGGGTATTTTGTTCCCTCTTATTAGAAGGATCGAAGTATCCACACTTTGGTCTTCCTTCTTCTTGAGTTTCTGGTGGTTTGTGGATTGTATCATGGGTATTCTGATCTTTTGGGCTAATATTCACTTGTCAGTGAGTGCATACCATGTGTGTTCTTTTGTGATTGGGTTACCTCATTCAGGATGATGTTCTCCAGATCCACCCATTTCCCTAAGAATTTTATAAATTCATTGTTTTTAATAGCTGAATAGTACTCCATCGTGTAAATGTACCACATTTTCTGTATCCATTCCTCTGTTGTGGGACATCTGGGTTGTTTCCAGCTTCTGGCTACTATAAATAAGGCTGCTATGAACACAGTGAAGCATGTGTCCTTATTACATGTTGGAACATCTTATGGGTGTATGCCCAGGAGTGGTATAGCTGGGTCTTCAGGTATTACTATGTCAGTTACTATTACAATTTCCTGAGGAACTGCCAAACTATTTCCAGATTGGTTTTACCATCTTGCAATCCCACCAGCAATGAAGGAGTGTTCCTCTTTCTCCACAACCTCTCCAGCATCTGCTGTCACCTGGGTTTTTTATCCTAGCCATTCTGACTGGTGTGAAGTGGAATCTCAGGATTGTTTTGAGTTGCATTTCCTTGATGACTAAGGATGTTGAACATTTCTGTAGGTGCTTCTCAGCCATTCGGTATTCCTCAGTTGAGAATTCTTTGTTTAGCTCTGTACCCCATTTTTTAACAGGGTTATTTGGTTCTCTGGAGTCTAACTTCTTGAGTTCTTTGTATATATTGGATATTAGCCCTCTATCAGATATAGGATTGGTAAAAATCTTTTCACAATCTGTTGGTTGCCATTTTGTCCTCTTCACAGTGTCCTTTGCCTTATAGAAGCTTTGCAATTTTATCAGGTCCCATTTGTCAATTCTTGATCTTAGAGCATAAGCTATTGATGTTCTGTTCAGGAAAATTTCCCCTGGGCCCATATGCTCGAGGCTCTTCCTCACTTTCTTTTCTATAGTTTCAGTGTATCTGGTTTTATGTGGAAGCCCTTGATCCACTTGGACTTGAGCTTTGTACAAGGAGATAAAAATGGATCAATTTGCATTCTACTACATGCTAACTGCCAGTTGAGCCAGCACCATTTGTTGAAAATGCTGTCTTTTTTCCACTGTATGGTTTTAGCTCCTTTGTCAAAGATCAAGTGACCATAGGTGTGTGGGTTCATTTCTGGGTCTTCAATTCTGTTCCATTGATCTACCTGCCTGAGTAATATTACAGTGTGTATATGCACCATCTTTTACTTATTCATTCATGTGTTGATAGGCATCTCAGTTGGTTCTGTTTCCTAGCCACGTTCATAATTGTGCAAGTGTCTTTGTAGTTGGGTATGACGTACTTTGAGTACATATTTATATGCATGCTCAGGACTGGCATGGCTAGGTCATATGACAGTTCTATTTCTAGTTTTTGGGAAACATCTGGACAGCCTTCCAAAATGGATGGATGCATTCCCATAGTCTATAGGACTCCTGCCCTGGCACCCCCTGCCCCCAAGCAGCAGTGTTTATTCCTGATGATAGCCATTTTTGTTGGGGTGAACTGGAATTCTGAAGCATTTTTAATCCTGATGGCTAAGGATGTTGAGTAGTTTTAAAAATGTGTTTCCTAGCTGATTTGCATTTCTTATGAGTTTCTAAATCAGTTCCATAAACCATTTTATTTTTACTTTTATTTTTCTAGGAAGGTTGCATATTTTCTTAATACTTAGATTTTTAAAGTTCTTTTTATATTCTAGACACTAATTCTGTCAGTTGAGTGTTTGGAAAAGATTTCTCCAGAGAGGCCCTTGGCCCTGTGAAGGTTCTGTGCTCCAGTGTAGGGGAATGCCAGGGCCACTAAGCAGGTGAGGGTGGGGTGGCGAGCAGGGGGTGGGGCGGAGGGAACAGGGGTTTGTTCTTGTTTTTTGTCCTTTTTTTTTTTTTTTTTTTTTTTGAGAGGAAACTGGGAAAGGAAAAAAAAAAGATTTCTCCCAGTCTGTGGTTGTCTGTTCCTTCACTTGACACTTTCACTTGCTATACAGAAACTTTAGATTCATGGGTTTCCATTTGTTAATTGTTGGTCTTATTTTCTGTACTATTGGAGTCTAGTTCATAAAGCCCCTGTCTGTAAGATGTTGTGTGTTTCCTACTTTTTTCCTGTGGTAGTGTCAGAGTATCAGTTCTTTTTTTTTTTTTTTTTTTTGTATACTCATGTTTTCTTTTAATATACTTAAAGTGTATAACTTCTCCTAATATTCTCCCTATATTGAATCCTTAGACCATTCACATATATTAAAGAAAAACTTATCTTCTCTTTTTTCTTCTTCTTTTTTCAAGATCTTTCTTTTTTTTTAAAATTTTTATTAGATTTTTTTTATTTATATGTCATACAATATCTCCTTTCCCAGGTTCCCCTCTGAAAAAAAGAAAAAAAATAAAACAAAAACAAAAACAAAAACAAAATCAAACCCCTGTTCCTTCCCACTCCCCC